>JANHFN010006963.1:0-10478 GCA_032468175.1 Toxicocalamus goodenoughensis
TTTCCCCAATGTATTACAGTGCCAATTCTGAAGAAGGCAAAACCAAAATGTACTGGTAAATTACAAGAACACACACATACACTCCCTTCTAACCCTGCTGGAGCAGGTGACTAGACTAGAATAGATATCTCATTATCTTTCTTCTCCCCACTCCTTCTTTCTTTATTTCTTTTTCTTTCTGTCCCTTTTTCTTTCTTTCCCTTTCTCTTTCTTTTCTTCCTTTCTTTCTCTCTTTCTTTTCTCTCTCTTTCCAGCAATACCAGCAACACCTCTTTCCTTCTCTCAGTAACAGCCATAGCAATGAAACCAATCTGATCAAGCCAGAACAGCCAGTCTATCTAAGTCAGTAAAGTCAGCTATACAAATCCAACAAAAGTCAGGGCAGTACATGAAAAGGGACAGAACCAGCCCCAGAAGCTGATATTTTCCATCCATAAGTAGGAAATAAATACAGCAGCAGAACAATCCTAGTAACAGTCAGAAAACACAAGTCATGCAACAGCAGCAACCTTGCAATACCATTGATGGAAAGTGACTCTGCAGAAACAGAAAAGGTCAAAAAAGAGGGAATCAAAGATAGATAAGGTGGCTGAAAGCCTCTGAGACTTGGGTAGAGAGGGAAACAAGTCACCTCCCCATCCACATAGACCACATATATACAGTAAGCGTATAGGAAAGAATGAAATATATAATACAGGTAGTCCTTGGCTCACAACCACAACTGAGCCCAAAATTTCCATTGCAAAATTTCCATTGTTGTTTAGAGAGTTTTGGCCTATTTTATGACCTTTTTTTGCAACAATTGTTAAGTGAATCATGTGGTTGTTAAGCAAATCTGACTTCTCCCATTGACTTTGCTTCTCAGAAGCTGGCAGGGAAAGTTACAAATGGTGATCACCTGACCCTGAGACACTGTGAGAGCAGCTCTCATAAATATATGCCAGTTGCTAAGTACCCGGATTTTGATCATATGACCATGGGGATGCTGCAATGGTCATAAGTGTGAAAACTGGTCATAAGTCACTTTTTTCAGTGCTGTTGTAACCCTGGTCACTAAACAAATGGTTGTAAGACTATCTGTACAAGTATGAGTGTGTAAGGATTGAACAAATAGGCTTAATAAAATCAATTAGGTAACAAAAAAACAGGATAAGAAAAAGAAAGACAGGGTTCAAGAAGGTTAGCAATAAACATGTGGGATAAGAATAAGAAAAAATAAAATAACTAGAGAAAAGTAATAATTCTGGAGAATATAGACTGATTAGAAAGAAAGTAGATACATACTGTGTGCGCACTGAATCATCTGCAAAATTGGCGATACAAGCACAGGAGAGAGAGTGCATATTACCAATTCCTTGGTTAAGAATTTTAAAGGATATTTTATCTCTTACGATGAGACAAAGGAGGCCTTTCAATTTTGTTGTATTTGATATCACAGATATACCAAAGAGTATCACATTATGTTGCAAATGAAGAGAGGAGGCTTACAGATTTATTTTCTTAGCGTTTTGTGTTTCTGTACTTGTAGACTTCTATACACTAAACACATTTTTGGCAGTTTACAATATTTCAATTAAAATAAAAACCAATGCAGATGAAGCATTAAATATATATAAGGCCAATGCAGATGAAACATTAAATGCTTCAAATACATAGTCATAAAGCCACATTTTCTTGGTATCTTTTCTCCAGTAACAGATTTAAAAAGTGATACTAAACAATTCAGTCTAATCTGCTTTCCTGGAGAAAAAAGTAAAAAGGACAGAGGAAAAAAAAGAATCTTTCCCTTGCAACCACATCTGGAAGGACAACCAAAAGGAGAACAAAAACACACATGCACACACATTGGCAACATTATGGTAGATTCTAATTACACATTTGAATACACTTTTTTTAAAAAAAAAGCCCTCAAAAAGCCATGATGTAGCCAAAATCATGATGTATACATTCTATTTAGTCTATACATGCCTCCTTTGGCTACTGTTCTAAAGGCAATGGGTACCATCCTGATGGGTCTACTACCTGCAAAAGTTGGAAATAGTATCAAGTCATAGCTAGACCAAGAATAACCTGACTACAATAACTGTCTTGCTCCATCTTCAGATATGAACTTGTCCTATTATTCCCCTGTTTTGGCTCAAGATTCCTTAGTCTGTAAACATGTGTTGGAAAGAGATGTAGAGTTCAAACGTTTTTATGTTCTTTGTAATATTGGTGATATATAAGCAGAAAATACAATACAATGAGATGTGTCAAATATTATCAATGTACGAAAAACAGTGTTTTTATTCACCATAGGGGGTAGCATAGAAGATGGTTCCACTTTGATGCAAAGACAGTGCTACCCCAGATATGTCATCTCATACGGGCAATATATGTTCATTCTCTGATTACAGATTGGCTCCCTATTGATATAATGGAAAGACTGACAAGTATTACAAGTATATATCTGGATGACTATCAGATAGCCACAACAACAACAAAAGGGTCCAGATTTTTCCAGCCCAAACATGAAAGTCTCTACATTCATGTTATATTGAAATTTGGAAAAGCCTTATTTTGTTCTAAAGGTACAGGTGGCCATAATCATTCTATCTTTGTGAATTCATTCCAACAATGATCAAATGAAAATATCTTTAACTTTATAAGCAACAGGTACCTATTGATCAGGACTGTTAAACTCCCGGCCTATGGGCCCGATGTGTCATAGGCTGGCCACACCCACACCCAGTTTAGCAAAGGGGGGAAAGTCCCGATATATCATGTGACGACACCATGACAATAAGAGTTTGACACCCCTCCTATAGATCACAGCACATTTGATTATATTCAATTATTGGTAATAGATTGTATTTTTGTTTGTTACAGGTAAATCTAGATTTGTTAAGGAATACTACATCGGTTTAGCCTCCTCATCTAGTGGGCAAGGAGGATTGAGAGATTGATATCTAAAACACCAATCTTGGTGAGTAATCTGTCATATTTCAGTGGAATGCTGTGAGATATATTTGAATTCCAGATTACGTAATCTTCAATCAAATAGTCTGGATTTAATTTAAAGGAGGAGGTTTGTTTCATGGGTTTTTTTTCTTCACATTCCAGTGAAGAAAGCAACTTTAAATTTCTTGTGTTGGTACTAGAAATATGAAGCTTGAAATATTAATTTAAAGCAACATATATGCAGAAATATCATGAAATTAATTCCATTCTTTAAATCAATAAAAATAGTTAATACAAATAAAAAGACTAGACAGAAAATCCATTATTATGTTGGGAAGTCTCTTTCAATAATTGTATACTTCTTGCCTTTCTTATTTTCTACATTTTACACTTATAAAATTTAATTGATCCTTGCATACTAGCTGGGAAATTCTGGGAGTTGAAGTCCATGATCTTAAAGCTATCAATTTGAAAAACTGCACTACAGGATGAAGGCCTTCTATCATGCTAGTCCACTGCAGGTTGGTAGAGAGATGTTTTTCAACTTCCCAGCCTAAAACTGAGAGAGTGTGACCAATCCAAAGTCATCCATCCAGGCTCTGAACCTAAGGAGTACAATCACATTCTCCCAACTATCAGTCCAGCATCTTAACCACTACACCAAAATGGCTCAGAGTCAGAGCTATAAATCATTTTTAATTTCTGGGAGAATGGTTGACCTCCAAGCAATGCCCTTTATTGTTTATAACTCAGACACAAAGTCTAATCACAAATTAATTCAAGCTCTAATTATTTGTCTCAGACATTTATTATCTGTATCTCATTATTCTGTTCTCACAGGTTTAGTACTACATTGTTCAGCTTTCCAAGCCATGTCCAGCCTATAACCACCTTATCATGAATAGAAATGACATTTCAGAAAAGTTTATAGAAAATATCTATGTCCAGCTCATATGCATATAACTTGACTGAGATTTCAGGACTGTTTAAAAGCAACAACTGATTCCAAATAGACTTTACCTTGTAACATTAAGCTGTCAATTATTTTGATTCCCTAACCCTAACCCTCACTGCTCCTGCAGACTTGGATATTACTCTGAGAAATTTGCAACAGGGTGTAGGGTTACAGTATTGGAATTCGTTGTTGAAATGTATTTTATGCAATAGATATTTCGCTAATAGATGCCAGTGTTTAAAAATTTGGGTCTAAGGTATATACTCTATGCTCTTTTGTTCTAAGTAGAGTTTCCTGTTTCCTGTTATGGTTATATAGTTTAGCAGTAAAGCACATGGTCACTGTGCTCTGTTTGCTCTATGTGGTGTTTATATAAGCAGAATTTCTAACATATAAACATAAGAAAATTACATTTGGCAGTCATTTTCACAATAATGGAAGGTCAATTTAAAGGACTGCATGCACTGAGCTGGAGCAAGGAGAGTATTTGATTCTGCCTGCACCCTAAATCCTTCCAAATTATAAATAACTGCTGAGTCACAAGCAATTTTTTTTCCAAGTGGACTCAGGTCATGGATTAGCTGCAAAGAATTAGCTTACAAAAGACAGCATTATTCTTAGTCAGTAAAGTAAATAATGCTCTCAAATGGCTCCTTCATGTATTGGGCATCCACTAGCAATTGGCATCTGCTTGATAACTTTAAAAAAAAGACAAAGATCCTTTATCAGGATGAGAAAGGATGAGAAAAGAACAATATAAGCAGTTAGAAATAACCATGTAAATGTTATCAGTATTGCTGGAAAGGAAAAATCTAGTGTTTTCAACCATAAGAAGAAGAAAGGCTGGAGGATAATATGACCTCTCCTTTCCTCTCCATTTTGCAGGTCAAAGAAGTAATGCAGAATTTCTAAGCCATCAAAAACAAAAACAAAAAAAAGGCAGAAAAAGCCCTCTTGCAAGACCAGGAAATAAAACAGGATATAGAATTTGGTTTATAGGCATCACATCTGCCAAGAAAATTTATGTTTCAAGATACTTTATACGTCAATGTTTCCTTGAATATGCACTGAAAGACTGATTGATAAAGATTTAGCCAGGATTTTATCACTATTTTGGTACAACTGTACTAGAAATGCTCTTATAAGAAAATTATCTTACTTTCCTGGATGGGAACCTGCTGTTTATTAACTGGATCGAACAAAGGAAATACTAATTTGTATGAGCATGTTTGACTGAGGTCCTATCTACCTATTCTCTGTAATTTAAAATAAGCCCCATAGCGATAACTCCATTTAGCCAGCTGGTTTATGCAAAGGAATGTTCCATAAGACAGAACTGTTGCACTGCAGTGAAGGCACAGTGTAGGTATCTGGCAGAAGATCACTTGTTTTATTAAAAAATAAAATAAAGGAAGGCATCTTTAGTATTTAGTCATGAAACGCAATTGCTGGTGCCCAATCTAAATTACTACATGGGGTTGCTGAAAGGTTGGACTAGGAATCATTTATGGTGCTTTGAAAAATCATGTATACCAACTTGGTAAGATGGAATATAACATATAGTCCTTTACTTACAACTACAATTGGGCTTAGAATCTTGGTTGCTAAGCAATATAGTCATTAAGTGCGGTGTCATGTGACCATTTTGCTTAGTGACTGCAATCAGAGCATTTCTGGCTGCCATTGTTAAGTGAGAATTGTGGGACATTAAGAAGGACAGAGTCCCAGGTAAGACACACAGGAGTGCCTCAGGGGTGGAGAGGGAGACTTGATGCAGGCTATGTACAAGATGGGGAGATGTGCTGTGTATTGCAAAACCACAGCCGCTCCTGGTAGCGTCAGCCATGCCAGTCCAATGGCGTAGTGCAAAGCTTCTGCACCCAGGGAAGCTTCTGCACTCAGCTACTCACCTGCTCCAGCAACAATTATGACTGTAGGGTTGCTTGGACTCTTCCCACCCGCTTATCTCTTCCCTGATCTATGCTCTTTTAGCCACCCTGCACTGTAGCACACAGCCTTCAGCAGTCTCAGCCAACTGCCACTGCCCTCAGCCTCTAATTCAGCCCCAGTACTAACACTGCCACTGTAAAATGCCACCTCATGCCTCACATCATACCCAGCCATACCAATATCATTCTGCAAAGTCCCAAATGCCCCCACTGACCTTTACCATTTTTCTCCCATTGCTGGCAGGCACACCCAGCCTGTGTGAGGAAGCTGCTGGCTGTGCCAAACCTACTTCCTGAGACCCTCTTGTGCCATTCTCCAAGCACCATTGCTTCTCCAAATTGCACAATTCTTTGGAAGCCTCATTCCCAACTGGCATGCACATTTTGGGGTAATGAAGCTTCTGAAGCAGGACATTAGTTGCAGAAGGAATGGCATGAACAGCTTAGAGAGTGGCATGATGCAGTCTCAGGAAGAAACTTTGGAGTGGCCAGCTGCTGCCTCGAATAAACCAGACATGCCTCTCAGCCGCAGGAGAAAAATGATGAAGGTCATGAAGGGATGGCAGAGGCTGTGAAACACAGGGTGGTGGGTTCAATTGGGGCTTTGTACTGTTGGTGTGGGGCTTAAGGAGTTAGAGAAAAAGCCTGGGGACATTGGCAATGGTGATAACTTTGGGCATGGGTTGTAAATTCAGTTTTCATTGCTGGGTTGTAATTTCGAATAGCCTCTTAACAAATTGCCATAAGTGAAGGACTATCTGTAAGCGTAATGAGTAAGTATTCCCAAGACCAGAATAATGCTTGGTTTCAGTGGCATTGTGAAAACCATCCAACCCTCCCCAAAAAGAGGTATTTATTATGGCCTACCATCAGCTGCATTACCTAAATAGATTTGCAGCATCTCACCTGTAAGATTAGAATGCAGAGGAGAATGTAACCTCCATTTGATAATGTCACTAATGTCACAGTCTAATTTAGAGCATAAATAAATCCCATAATATCTTGCTATTTAGAATAGGAGTCTAATAAGAATTGAAGTCAAAATAACTGAAGAGGGGCAGGGGTTTTTTGCATGGCTGAATAATAATGAATATGAATGAATAGTATGTATGAATAATAACTTATCAGATTCAATTGACTTGCATATAGCCATATAACCTCTGTTTGTTGATGTAACTGAATTAAAAGTAAGAAATAACAATCTTATGGACAACTGGTTCAGTATCAGTTGGAAATTTAAAAGAAAATAGAAATGAAAATAATAATCCTTTTAAATATGTGCCTTTTCACCTGACTTGTCAGAAGATACATGATAAAAAGTGACTAATAGTAACTTTACTGATTTATCAAGCATGACATGTGGCACAAGAAATACAAAGACAGAAATGATGAGAAATGTGCAGACAGATGCTTTTGGCAGCAACATTTTCAGAAGAGCATTTCATTCTTGACAGGCCTCTATCTCTTTTTAATGAATGGCAGTATTTGTATTCACCACTTCTCAATTTGCATCTTTAATTCAGGGTTTCAGTTTTTTAAAAAATATCCATAGTAATAAATAAATAGCTAACCTTTAATGACAACTTAGCAATGGGACCAGAACCTCCATTGATAAGTGGTCATTAAAGGAGTCACCCCTGATTTGATTACCGTTTTTGTTGTGATTGTTAAGTGAATTACCTTGGTCTTTAAGTGAATTCAGTTTGCTCCATTGATTTTGCTTGTCAAAATGCTCCTGGGAAGATTGCAAATGACAATCATGTAATCCCAGGATGTTGCAACTGTCATAAGTACATGCCAGTTGCCAAGCTCCCACATTTTTATCATGTGACTGTAGGGATGCTCCAACAATTGTAAATCTGAGGAAGTGGTCATAATTCTCTTTATTCAATGCCATCATAATTCAAACAGTTTATAAATTAAATAGTCATAAATCAAATTCTACCAGTATGGTCATTTCCTTAATGTGCATAATTATATATGCAAGTTCTTCAAATTAGGTTTTTTTTTCACTATAACCATCCTAATAACTACTTGAAACATACACAGTATATGTGCTTTATAACATTCTGTTTATATTTTTAAAAAATCATCAGTTATAGGTATCTTGTTTTGTTGTAACTTTCCCAGATCAATTTTTGAACTAATTTTGAGATTTATTGAAGCTCTGGAATTGTACTTGTTGTTGCCTGTCTGTGTCCCATCAAAATCTGTTTTGGAATATTACCTTATGTCATACCCATTAAAAAGATATTTTTTAACATCTGTACTCTTTGCAAACATGTAAAGCATGAGTTCCTCATGTTAGGGAATTCCAAACATGCGGTGGTTGTGCCAAAAATGCCAGTTTATATTTCCACCACTGCAACTAAAGTACTTGTGTGGCTTATATACTAAGACAGAAATGTTAACACCATGAAGCTCACTAAAATTATTAGTGGCTTCATACCATGATCTTAATTGGGCAGTATTTCTGCTGTCTTCTATGTAAAATAAAATACCCTCAATCTACATGACATACTAGTTTTAAGGCATTGTTTAAGATGTACTAGCATTCTTCAAGAATCTTCATTCCAGAGAAAGTATCTATACATTGCATTTTAATGTTAAAACATAAAGTGGCTCATAGCAACAATTTTGGAATACAATATTTTGGGTTCATTTCCAATATATTATTATTTATTTATTAAATCTACATGCCACCCATCTCCTCGGTAAGACAATTATAGCACCAGAGATAGGTTTTTCTGTTTGAAGAAATAATATATAGTAGTTCAAGGGACCTTCCATTTTAAGGCAGAATGAGAAATGTCATTTTACCCCACATACATAGATTTTAATAGTAATCCTGTTGCTGTAAACATCTTAATAGCAGCAACACTGCTGCTCAACTCAACAAGCGAACTCACTAGGTCAACTCAACTTCTTCATCAATCTGAGAAAACACTCAGAACCATGCTAGCAAATGTTTTGTTCTAAGAATATCCAAAGAGTTACACACAGAAAGAAACCTGGTGAGGCAGCAGCAGCTATGAATGTACTACATGAATTAACAATAACCGGAAGAATTGGTCTGGACAGCAAGGCAATGTTTCGAAGCTGACCCTATCTAATGAATACACATGAGCTGAAGTTCCTGTTTTAAAACATAACTACCTTTTCCATATATTTATTTTATTTATTTTATTTATTTAATTTATTTGTCAAGCGATTATAAGATAACAGGTATAAGTATAAACATAATTATGAATACATGAAATGGATACATATAAGAAAAATAAAAAGAAACAATAGGACAGAGACGGTAGGCACATTGATGCGCTTATGCACGCCCCGTACAGACCTCTTAGAAAAGGGGTGAGGTCAACAGTAGGCAGTCTAAGGTTAAAGTTAAGGTTACTGCAGCAGAATGATTTTGCTTCTACTTTTAAACCAGAAGGGGATTTTAAAATGGTAGCTGCTCTATTTCAAGCATACTTCAAAGATGAAGTGCAAGTATTAAAGAGGACAGTAATGCTGAAGTTAATAGCATGCAAAGTGGCAACAAACTACAGAAGCCATAGAATTGAAGGTTGAAGGAAATCTGATATAGGCATGCAATACCTAGATAAGTTTTGTCAGTCTTAACTAACCCTTTTGAAAGATAAAGCCATGCTTTTCTGGAGACACTCTCTCCAGTTTTACACTGTCTAAATAAATAACCCATTGGGACTAAGCAATTCAAGAGAAACTCAGACTTGCCTTGATTGCACTGATTACAATGTTTTTGAAAATACCGCTGCAGACCTAGATGAGCTCACAGATACTGTAACATCATTTGTCAGCTTCTGTGAAGACCTATTTTTTCCCAACGAGGAACCTGCAAATATATAGTAACAATAAACCTTGGTTCACAGCTAAACTGCTATGTCGTTCCAAAGAGGAAGCCTACAGAAAACCCATTGGGTTCACAACCTCTTGTTATCACAGAAAAAGAAGTGCAACACAGACAAAAGCCAGGAAAAGCACCAGGGCCAGACAAGATAACCCCTTCTTTCTCAAAAGTCTGTGCTAATCAATTGGCCCCCATCTTCACCTGAATTTTCAATAAATCACTCGAGATGTGATATGTTCCTTCTTACTTCAAACACTCTATCATCCCAGTGCCAAAGATGCCATCCATCAGGGAACTGAGTGACTACAGACCAGTTTCTCTAACATCTGTAGTTATGAAAACCTTTGAAAGGCTAGTGCTGTTCCACCTGAAAACCATCATGGTTCTGCTGTTAGATCCCATGCAGTTTGCATATAGAGCAAATAGATCAATAAATGATGCTGTTAATATGGCTCTGCACTACATCCTTCAACACCTTGAATCTCCAAATACTTACGCAAGAGTCCTCTTTGTAGACTTCAGTTCAGCATTGAATACTATCATTCCAGACATTCTTCTAACTAAACTAAACCATCTAGTGGTACCCAAACACACTTGTAAGTGGATCACAAGGTTCCTAACAGACAGGAAGCAGCAGGTGAAGCTAGGCAGAATCACACCTGACACCCGTACAATTAGCACAGCCCCCCAAGGCTGTGTGCTTTCTCCACTTCTCTTCTCCCTATATACCAATGACTGCATCTCAAACGATCCATCTGTT
>JANHFN010006963.1:23928-36490 GCA_032468175.1 Toxicocalamus goodenoughensis
CTGGAATCCACTCCAATTGAGAGGATTTACTAGCATCTCTCCTCACAGGTTCATTCATGGGGACTTTCCTGTACTTTCAACTCAGTAATTTAGAAGCCTTTGGAAATTAAGGAAACAGCCCTCTAAGGAACTAATATCTTTTGTGTGAAGAATCTGTCTATACAAGTGTAATTTAAAACAAATTAAGTTTTTAACGTCTTCTGGGTCTGTTCATGATTCACGCATTTCTTCAATTTTAATCCATTTGAATTGTGAGCATATATGGGCAAGAAACAACATAATTCCTTTTAAGGAGAACATTAATGGTTGCCTAAGCTGGGAGGAGTGAATCATTTAACATTTATCACCTCATGCTGTTTTCTTCTGAGGATGTTTCATAATATACTTGATTAGGCTGAAAACTCTGACTTTCCTGTCTATACCATTCACCTCCTTCCAACACTGATTCTGTGGTTGCTTTTTTAAAAAGGCATATTTACTAGTGACTAATACTGAATGAGGAAAATATCAAGCGTAAATGAGTATAAACCTCTAAGTCCCAAATAGCTGTTTCTGAATAGTAATTTTGTTAAAAGTTATGATTAAAAAGATGAAAACTAATACAAAAAAGAAAAAAAACGGAAAGTGCAGAAATGAAAAAGGACAAGAAAAATATAGTACAGAAGAAGAAAAGAAACATATAAAGAAGAGAGATGAAGGAAAAATTCATCCCAACAAATATAACTTTTAGTAACTTACCACTTTCTCTTAACATAAAACAAATGATCTCTTAAAGCCTTAACGCCTCATTGATCAGTCTTGATCAGCAAATTCCATTAAAGATTGACAGATATTAAAACATATCTACTTTAAACTTGTTGAAATAAACCAAGTTTATATTTCTTCCTTTAATTTTAAACAGCCTTGATGTTTGGGCACCTTCAAATAATATCCTAAAACTGGATTTCTTTTCATTTTGTTTGCATTGTTCTTTCTTTCTCTTATATATTTTTATTTATTATAACTATAAATACACAGTACCACTACAAAACAGTGCAGTCATTTGGCAATACTTTGCCATACATACCAAAGGTGTAGTCAAACCCATTAACATTTCTATGATTGGTACAATATTTATATTTTGCTTCCAATCCTCCTAGCTGTTTTTGTTCCGACCTTCCCCTCTTTTTTGCAGCCACAGATAAAACTTGTTCCAGGTATCATAATTCTTTTTCATAACATTCTTCAAAGTTTTAACAAATCTTTTTTGTAAATACAATATAGGAAAATTATCCAGGTTAGTCTCTTGATTTGTTATTTGCATATCCATTTTAATTATTAACACATCAGCTAGTTTCTTTTGTATATCTGAGGTAGCATCTTTTTTCATATCATTCTTGTGGTATGTCATTTTAAAATCAACTTTTATGTCAGTCTCAATATCATTGGGTAAAATTTGTTCCTCTTTCATAACAATTTTGAAACATAGTCTTTTCATAGAGACAGATAATCTTAAAATTAACTTCTTCATTCGTGGTTCAAAAATAACCTTCAGTATTTCCAACGTTAAAATATTTTGCTTCGTTTTGCCTTAATAAGTAAAATTTAAGTATTCTTTTCTTTAAGTATAATCATTCATTCCTTTGGTTATCTTGAGTGTTCAACCTTTAAAGCAGTGATGGGATTCAAATTTTTTTACTACCGGTTCTGTGGGCGTGGCTTGGTGGGCATGGTGTTACTACATGGTGGTACTACTGGCTTAGTGGGTGTGGCTTGGTGGGCATGGCAGAGGAAGGATACTGTAAAATCTCCATCCCCACCTCACTCTAGGGGAAGGATACTGCAAAATCTCCATTCCCTCCCCATCCCACTAACCTGCTTTCCAACTCCGTTCTCCTGTGCAGGGCAACAAAAGAAGAGCCAACCAATCAGCTGGGACTTCGGGGGCAGAGAATAGATGGGGGTGGGTCCAGTCAGAGGTGGTATTTGCCGGTTCTTCAAACTACTCAAAATTTCTGCTACTGGTTCTCCAGAACTGGTCAGAACCTGCTGAATACCACCTCTGCTTTAAAGCCTCATCCTATCATTTTTAAAAAAAAAGATGTTTCCAAACAGAAGCATTTTCCCACTGGAAGGACTATTGTAATTAATTCCAAAATCTTCTTTTAAATTCATTTGGACCCTTAGCCCATTTACAATTTTCCAAAATCAAAGTTCTAATCAACCTTGTTCTATTTATTCAATAAGCTTTTTAAAACATCTTTAAATGTGTATTTAAAACTTCTTTAGTTAAGGATTGAATGAATTGTAAAAATTGCTGAGGCACTGACCTCAGTATGAGTAAAAGGATGATTATTCCCTTGTCTTCCAAAGCTGTAAATTACTAGAGAACATTATTTTTAGGTCTCCTCACGAGAAGCACCTGTATGGAGTACTTGTGGGCAATCTAAAGTCCTCTTGTCCAGAGTGGCATTATGAAGAGCCAGTCTACTCATTGGCTCTTTGTCTGCAACCCAACAAGACAGACACAGACTTCAGAGAGTAATTAGGACTGCAGAAAAAGTAATTACTACCAACCTGCCTTCAATTGAGGACCTGTATACTGTACGAGTCAAAAAGAGGGCTGTGAAAATATTTACAGGCCCCTCACATCCCAGACATAAACTGTTTCAACTCCTACCCTCAAAACGACACTATAGAGCACTACACACCAGAACAACTAGACACAAGAACAGTTTTTTTTTCCAAATGCCATCACTCTGCTAAACAAATAATTTCCTCAACACGTCCAACTATTCACAAAGTCTGCACTACTATTACTATTAATCTTCCCATCACTCCTTATCACCCATCCCCCCCACTTGTGACTGAATGACTGTAACTTTGTTGCTTGTATCCTTATTATTTATTTTTACTGTTTCCTAGTATGATTTGTTTGCTTATTGTACCCTATGACTATTATTAAGTGTTGTACTTTATGATTCTTGACTATTGACGAATGTATCTCTTCTTTTATGTGCACTGAGAGTATTTACACCAAGACAAATTCCTTGTGTGTCCAATCACCCTTGGCCAATAAAGAATTCTATATACCTCTATATCTATATATAATACTATGGTTGTTGGCTTCACTTTTAGCACACCATCTTCAGTTCTCCATTTCTTCCCTGGAAGTCCCAAATAGCTGCAAATAGCTGCTGATGAATTTGCCATGCTTACTGAACAGAGCTTCATTTGCATTACTAGCTTTGGTCCCAATGCAACGTGCCAACCTCTGAACATCAGATGGAGTCAGGGTTTGAGAAGCAAGCTGCCTGCAAAGTAGGTAGGATGGCACTCTTGATTACCCTCTCTAGATCCAGGTTTCAGACAACCATAACGTGTGTTTTGACAACCTCTCACTTTTAGCCAGGTGAAAGTACAGCAGCCCACATCAGCCAACACTCTTTCCCACCTCACCTCCACCCTGTCCCCTATCCAGCCTCGTGGAACTTCTTGAAATATGAAGCTTACAGACACTCTGAAACCTGAGATTGAAATGGTTATGAAGAGACTTTTACTGGATGATTTTTTTCCCCTTGCCAGGCACAAATAAACACTCTCAATAGGGTGCTTACCACACAGTGTGTCAGCAGATATTATGCAGTCTGGTGCTGAGTGGATGTGTCAGCTGCCCATTAGACCACACTAAAATAGAATTGCCAGGAGCCTGAAGCATGAAGCATGATATTAGATAAAGTGATGAAATTTCACTCGATTAAAGAGCCAGGTCAAGGACAGTTACCTCAGGAAATTCTTTTTTCTCCCTTCAAATAGTTCTTGCACTTTGATGAATTTATCCCTTTTCTGCTTATTTCTTTATTATCATATTTCAAACTATCCGGGTGATGAATTTTATGCTCTCCAGCCTCTGACAGATTGAGAAAGCTGGAATCATCTGCCTTATTTATTTATTTGGGATAAAAAGGAGGGGAGGGGTTACCCAAAGGCCTCCAGAAGATACTGACTCCAACCCTGGAACCCCAGCCCTTGCCTAGTCAATGTTGGTTTGGTTTGTGAATACAGAAGCCTGATGATGGCAGATGAGATTCTGCCGAAACGTTGCTACAACTTTAAAAGCACAACTACAATGATGTGGGATAATGCCCGAGCAAAGCTGAAGAGCACACATATATATATAAGTACCCGCGAAAACTTAAGAAAACATATATATATATCAAGAATATATGTTTTTTTCAAATTTGCAGTTTTGTATGTGATCTCCATATACGTCAGGATCTTAATGTCTTGGGTCAGTTCTATGGTTGCCCTAGTGGCCATGAACTTCCAAACCAGTTTTGACTCTATGTCCGGGGAAGGCTAAAGAACTGGTATTGTAGCATTTGAAAGATAAATATATGGCTCCATTTAGTCAATGGATTGAAGACTTGATTGCAATAACCATTTACAAGTGGTTTGCCTATAGACATAAACTTTGTGTGGACAAGTATAATGAAATATGGGACACATTTATACAGAATACAAAAGGTTAAAACTGATAGTTGAATAAATAAATCAGAAATATATACTGTACATATGTACTTAAATACTTGCATTAGATCAAGGGTATCAAATTCATGTCATCATGGCGGGGTCACGTGACATATTGGGGACTTTTTTCCCCTTCGCTAAACTGGGCGTGGGTGTGGCCAGCATGTGATGCAGCCAGCCTATGGATAGCCCTATTATAACTGTTTCCTGTTACAATGCCATATCACTCTATATGTTGTAGTTTTTCACTTTTTTGTTGAAGCACTTTTTATGTATTTTTTTCTCTTCTCTTTGACAAAGTTTATCCTTTCATCATTATCATTTTGTTCTATTTCTCTTTTTGTTATTAATTAAAAAGCAATTAAAAATAAATTTAAAAAATAGCTGAGATGGCATCTACACATCATGATCAAAAGCCTGCCTATTTATGTATCAATATCAGTTCTGACACGTAAAGCAGGAAGATTACTTGCACTATTTGCAAATATTATCAGTGCTAGATGTGAGATGAGCAACTTGTGCCCTGATGAACAAACAAGACATATGGCACAGTAGGAACAGAGATCCAAGAACAATTAAATGAGTTTATAATGAGGTTAGCTGCAGAAAGCATTTTGACAACCAAGCTGTGCTTTGCCATCTGATGATAGTAATGGATAAAAAGGAGATTAGGGTGTCCTCATCAAAATGATAGGACGAAGGCAGGGTTGTGGGGAGAAGCTAAATATGCACCTTAAGTTTGTATGAAGTTCTCTGAAGAATCATTTATATTTGAGTGATTCCTGAGCCAGTATTTTATTAATTTCTTATTTCTTTTGTGCATGCCCTCTTGTTTTGTTTTTTTCTACATTATTCTCTGCAATGAGGGAACAATTGTGAGAACTGTTTTGCCAGATTTATCCTTTGAAGATAGTGAAACCAGGTAAGCTATCAGATCTGACGTTCACATAGCATCCTTCAAAGGATTCACTATGGGTTTGAAGCATATAAACAACCAATGATTGATTATTCTAAATGAAAAGAGGACGGTCTAGAAACCATCCACCATGTCTGGATGTGCAGGTCCATAATTTTTCCAGTGCCATCTTAAATTTCTAATATGATTTGTCACGTTACTACTGATGCATACAAGTGGCTTGTCGCACAGCAAAGTCACTGCACATATAAATCAGAGTAAATACTTTCTATATGACAGATCATTTGACACAAGATGAAATGATTGCCCTGATTTTTAAGTAGCTTTAAAAGAGGAAATAAATTGGAAGGTAAATAATATGCCAAAAATTATGTTTGTAGACAAAGTCTGTGCAGGTAGCACAGTGCCCTCCTCCCCCCAAAAAAATCTCTTATTTTAAACCAGTGCCATTGTGACTTTGAACGATCTAAACAAACTGTTGTATGCTGAGGACTACCTGTATTTCCTTTTTATAAAATAAATGAACAACTGTGTTACTAAATTATGCAGTGATTCACTTAGCAATTGTGGCCAGAAAGATCATAAAATGGGGCAAACCTCACTTTACAAATGTCTCACTTAACAGCAGAAATATATATTGCAGACCCCATTAGTTCATTTTTCATCCTTATTTATTTATCTATACATACAAGCTTTATACTCCGTTGTACCAACTCTGCCTTTCTTCCCCTTACTTTACACTACTTATCCTACCTTACATTTATTTCTCCATCATTCATAGCCATGCTTGCTGCCTCTAGCACCAGTGCCCAAGAAAGCCTGTTGCAAGCTAAGCCCTAAGCATGGCATTATCTTGCATAGCCTCATCATGTCACTGCTACATAATAGACCTCAGCCTTTCCCCCCATTGAATATGATTGTGCTATATAAACTTCATTGTCTGCTGTTTTTACTTACCTGTTTTCTTATAGAACCGTCCTTTCTGTTGCCATGGTTTCAACACTAGATAATCAGAAGTGCCAGAAGAACAGGAATTTTTCCAAGGGAAAACAAAGGGAGCGCATTTAGAGAGCATTGTTACAATTAATAATGGGATATTGGAGGAAAGAGCCAAATGTCCTGAGGTTTTTATTTTTGTAAATACAATGAAAAACACTTTGTGAAATAGATACAAATGCCATCATTCCAGTAGACATGCCTCATTTTTGCTGGGGAAAAGAAAGTTTCCTATTTAGAGCTGCTTGTGACTGCAACAATAGCAACATTTTAACAGCAACCTTCAGAAATTTTTGCCCATTAAACTTATTTCTATAAACATGGAGAAGGCACTGATCACTATGTCTTCTTATCACAACTGAATTGAAGCTGTCCTCCCTACTGACAGAGAAAAATATATTTTAAAAACATATCCCATTTCAGTCCTATTTTGTTCCTTACATTCCTAATAATGCACATATATTCATTTGCACAGTCTCTGAGCACAATTTAACAAGTACTGCTTGTCCAAACATATGTCATGTTTCAGTTAAATTATAGATCTAGTACTATTTTGCTGCTATCTTTTATAAACCAAAAAAAGTTGATTTATCTCACTAGAAATGTGGATAAGGGGAAAAAGAAAAAAATAGTGCTGAAGGGAATGTACACACTTAACGGAAGGTAAAAAGGCAGGTTGGGTAGTCCCACATCACCAACATAAAGAATGAGACCTATCATCAGATTAAAAACCTTCCATACAAGGTTTTTAATCAAACAACCAGGGTTCATAAGGGGGACAAAACTCTGCTACAATACAAAGTTGTTCTTCATATACCAACTATTTTTCAAACTGTGTATAAATGAAGTTACTCATTGGACATATGAGCATTCTTGGGTTTCATATATCACTAGAAATGAAAAATAATCTCTCTGGAAAAAAGGGGTTTACCAGCCATCCAGGAAAACTGAAAGGTAACTGCAGGAAGAAAGAGAAGAGACTTGCAATCTAACTAAAATCCCATAATCCTGATTTATTTCTTTTCTGACTGTTAAAAAGAATCTGTTTCACAGTCTTGCCACCTAGGAGAGTTTAAAGCACAGAGGGGAGTTTCGAGCACAGAAGGCCCAAAGGACAGAAATTCTGTGGTGTTTTTTCCCTTTTTCACTGCAATATAAAATTACAAGAGAGACAGTTTGGTGTAGTGTTTAAAACACCAGACTAGATACCAAGATACTGTGAGTTCTAGTCCTGTCTTAGGCACTGCTCTGTGATCTTGAGCCAGTCCTTGTCTCTCAGCCCTAGGAAGGAAGCAATGGCAAACCACTTATGAAAAAAAATTGCAGAGAAAATGGTAGAGCAGGGCTATCAAACTCACGGCCTCCGGGCCAGATGCGTCACATGCTGGCCACACCCACACCTGGTTTAGCAAAGGATTATAATTAATACATCAGATAACGCCATGACGACATGAGTTTGTTACCCCTGTTGTAGAGACTAGTCATCCAGGCAGTCGCCAACAATCAACACTGGCTAAAAGGCATCAATACACATGCACACACACACAAATTCACTTCTCGCCCCTATGGGTTTTATGTATCTTCCTCAATCTTGGGATCCTCTTATCAGAAGCCTGTGAGTTTGAGGCTTCTGTGCAGTACCTCAGCTGTTCCTTGCACTGTACTCTTCTGACCAAAGAGCTCTGATGTTGCTCCTGGGATGTGTTGAAGCTATTCTCCTAGCTTAAGAGTCTTAAGAGTCATAGCCTCGAGAGCTCCTATGACCTCCATGACCACTTTGGCCTTTACTTTCCACATCCCTTCTAATTCCTCATTCAGGCCCTAGTAGTTCTTAAGTTTCTCATACTCCTTCTTCCTTATGAAACAATCAAATAAAGTACATCTCTTAACAAATTACCATTGTAACTAGAAATCATGGCACCTGAAGTTTGATAAATCAGCAGATGCTAAACTGAGGAAACATTGTTTACCATATTTCCATGGAAGAAATGGCAGACTGAAAATAACTCTGCAAATAGTGAAGGTGACCACTGAGATGGAATGGAGAGCTGGAAAATAGGCTAGCTCTTCAATAATTTCTTTCTAGACAATGAGATTATTTGAGATTGCCCACAAGTATGCCTCACAGCTGACCCTTATGAGGAGACCATAAGATAGTGGTCACCAATGGGGTTAGCATTCTGGGAGATGAGGGAATAATAATCTCACTCAAACCATGGTCACCATCTGTGAAAGGGAATTAAGTTTGCATATTTTCTTTTCTAATGACTTTCATTTCAGCTGTTGAGATCAATGTTTGACAGCACTGTATGCTTCCTACAATCCTTTGTCAACAAAGCTTTAACTGAAAGTTTAAGAATTTTAAAGTGAGGTAGAAAAGAAGTAAACAGTGAAAGGGAGTGTTTAAACTTTGATTTTAGAAAGCTACAAAGAGATTAATTAAGATAAATTTGAAATAAGATATCTGGAATTAAATATAAAAAATATTTTCAGTGGGAAAATGCTTTCATTTTGATTTTTTTAAAATGATAATAAGATTTTAAAATCTAAACACTAGATCTGTGATGGTGAACCTATGGCACGTGTTCCAGAGGTGGCATAAAGAGTGGGCAAGCGTGCCAGCCAGCTGATCTCCAAAAACAGGCCATTTTCTGGGCCATTTTCAGGGCAGTTTTCAGGCCAGTTTTGGCCTGAAAAACAGCCTGAAAACAGCCCGAAACACGGTCTGAAAATGTATCAAAAATGGTAAAAAAACAGGCCCTTTTTGGCCCATTTTCAGACCAAAAACGGATTGAAAAATGGGCTGAAAATCACCAAAACTGGCCAAAAAACAGGTATGCAAATACCAAACAATTGGTCTTTGGTTTTCTGACACTCTGGCACACTCACATGCACACACGTTCTGGTATGGGCACTCATTGCCAAAAAGGTTCGCAATCACTGCACTAGATAGAACTACTTGACTTACAGAATGAAGGAAAATATTTAAATATTGGTGGTATTGAATGATATTTTAAAATAAAGAACTCAGAAGTTCATTTTAAAAGTGTCTGCCTCTATAGATGGACTGTATCTAAAAGATGTTTTGGAAGAAGAGCAGGTTTTACCTGACAAGATTGAGACTACATTTAAATTGGATTTCTATAATAGTGATATTGAAAAAGATGTTAAACTAGAGCTACAAAACAACAACAACCAGCAGCTATCTTAATAATTAAAATAGATGTAAAAATAATAAATCAAGATAATTTGGATAATTTTCCTATATCAAATTTACAAAAGAGGCTTATTAAAGGTTTGAAGAATTTTATTAGAAAGGACAAAGAAAATTTCTAAATTATTTGAATTTATTAAGATTGTAAAAGAAAGGATCCATTTGTGCCTAGACCAAATATCGTGAATTCCACCCATCCTTCTCATCAGAAATTACTGTTTTATGGTTTCTTCCCAAGGAAAGGGAACAACTGTAAGGAGAAACAGTTTAGCCAATCTCAGGTCTCTCTCTTTTATCCAGAAGTGATCGAGGGAGCCAATCTACTAACCAGCTCCTTAAAATAATTTGCAAATGCTGGCTCAACTTTTTCACAGAACTGTCTTCAGTTGGCCATCTTCCCCCATGTTTTATAGATAAGTGATGGGATATGGAGGAATAAATCCTTTGGTGTATTTTAACAGAAGGTGATAAGTTATTACAATTATGTATGTTTTTGGTTGAAGGTAGGAAGTCACTTCTTTGTATATATATTTTTACTACATTCTTATTTTTTCTTTCTTTTCTAGTTTTCCTTCTTTCTTTTCTGTACCTTCAGCTTGTATTACTTTTTATTGTTGTCACTATAATTTTTAATGAAAATTAATAAAAAGAAGAAAAACCACTGCTTACTACAGTTGATATAGTGTCTTCCCCTTTGTGGATTCATATTAATTTTATTTCAAAGTTTGAATTTATGACGTTAAAGTCAAATTTCACCTTCAGAGTCCTCCACCAATGCATATTATAACAATGCATGTTTACTAGAATCAAAACAAATAGTCTGTTTTCATTTGCAAATCAAATGCATTTGTTGTGAATAATAAACATCCAGAATCAAATTGATACCCTTGAGAATGTTTGCATAAAAGTTGACTTGGTTTAATTTGTATTCAGACTTGATTAGTTTGAGTAGTGCATTAAATGGAATAAATCAGAGCAGTTGAAATCAGTCTGATTTTCTCCTTTAAAAATCTAATCAATTAAAAGCATGTGGAGTGGTTAGACCAAAGCCTATCATATGTGGATAAAACACAAAAACTGTTGACATTAATTGGAGTTTCGTTGGTTCTAAGGGGCTTCAAGATGTTTAGTATGCAGCTGAATGGTTGAAATATATATGTTCAACTAAATGAGAATTTGCACTGATTATGGTGAGACTTGGCCATAATATATCTACTTGAAAATTAAATTGCTTGAAGCAAAGGATATTTTTAATTTAATATACAGTTTTTTTGTTTGTTCATTCAGTGTCAGATTTCTGGACAGCCTAATTTTATTTCTTTGTTTATTTGCAAGCATTAGTATGCTTCCTGTTCTCATGTTTGTAATTGTAATCATTATTTGGCCTGGGAATTACATCTGTTGCTTTTGTACCAATGGGTATGAGGCTGCTCTGAAAATATTACAAGTTCAGTAAACAGAGGCTCTGAAAGCAACTAATCAGATAGAGGGTGATTAGTCAATACCCCAGAGAAATAGGGCAAGCACCAATCCATCAGACTTCATTTCTTATGAAAGAAAGAAATCAGAATATAATTGTAAACAGAAAGTGGTGGGATTTTTGTTGTTATTTGCTTTTCTGTTCAGTTAATTAAAAGTTCAGAACAAATGGCACATGTTCCTTGTTATCCTAACTAGCTGCTCAAAGAAATCTGAGCTGCGAGATGGGCAGCAAAATGAATTTGATAAACAAAGAAGTCCCATATTTATCTAAACTCAGCAAATCTTGTGAGAATGGAAAGGCAGACAGGGAGTGGATAAAGGAAAGGGGGGGGAAGAAAAAGTAATGGTGAGATGAGCAGCAAACAAAATTAATAAATAATTTAAAATTTAAAATTTGCTTTTTTAAAGGTTTCTTTCAAATTAGTCTAACTTTTCATAGCAGAAGTAGGTAGGTAACTGAGGGTCTTCCAACAAAATATCATTACTGTCTGCAATGCTGGATGGAGATGTTGAGAGTTATAAGGCAGGTAAGGTACTCATTTATGTTTTTCTAAGCCTACCACAGACTTTCATGGCAACAATTGAAACCTGATAGCACTTAGACTTATATACTGCTGCACAGTGCTTTTTCCAGCCCTCTTTAAGTGGTTTACGGAGTCAGCATATTGCCTTCAACAATCTGGATCCTCATTTTACTCACCTCAGAAGGATGGAAGGCTGAGTCTGATGAGATTCGAACTGCCAAATTGCAGGCGGCCAGCAGTCAGCAGAAGTAGCCTGCAGTGCTGCATTCTAACCACCAAGGCTCTAAGAAAAAGGTGGAGGGAGTTGTTTTCTTAGGAGCAATCTTCCAATTCAAGTTATGAGGGAAACTTTTATCAAAGAGTACACTGAAGAAAATTCTCACACATCCTTTTCCAAAGAATTTCATCTTATCAAGGCAGGGCAGGGGAAATGCGTGCTTTGCAGAGAGAAAATCCCAAGTTCAATCTACAGCATCTCCAAAAAGGGAGTCACTGCCATTAATATGAGCAATTCTGGACTGCCATATATGCAACTTTCTATGTTTTTATTCCCTAATTACAGTCTGATTTCAGAGAGTGAGGACATTTTAAAAATGATTTAATATCACAATGATTTCAGACACTTGACATTTTAAAAATGATTTAATATCACAAGAAGTATATGATTTTGTAGGTATTTGTTTCACTAATAAAATTATTTTTTCTAGCAAAGGAATATAATTGTTCATAGCTTTTGTATTATAATAGTTAGTCTGGCAAATTTCAACAACAATACAAGGACATGATGCTCTGCAACGCCAGATCCGTTGTAAATAAAGCCCCCCTCATCCATGATTTGATCTCTGAGGGGGAGGCGGATCTGGTGGGTATAACCGAAACCTGGTTGGGGGAAGAGGGGGGTGTCCCCCTCGTGGAAATGTG
>JANHFN010006963.1:47348-66453 GCA_032468175.1 Toxicocalamus goodenoughensis
GAGGGACCTCTGTGTGTGTGTGTGTGTGTGAGGGGGGGGAGAGGGAGGGAGAGAGAGAGAGAGAGAGAGGGAGAGAGAACATCATCCCCAGCCCTCCAAGGTTAGATCAGATCTTTCTCTCTCTCTCCCTCCCTCTCTTTCTCTCTCCCACCAATGTCAGGAAGCCACTGTCAGTCAAAATTCATATGAGTGCTCTGCGGGATTTAAAATTATGAGTTTGGTCCTTGAGGTCAAACAGGTTGGAGATCCTTATTCTAGACCCGTGTTTCTCAACCTTAGCCACTTCTGTGGACTTCAACTCCCAGAATTCCATAGATTTGCTATCTATGGTTGCCAAGGAATTCTGGGTGTCGAAGTCCACACATCTTAAAGCTGCTGAGGTTGAGAAACACTGTTCTAGACAATTTTTCTGGAGTCTATGCCAATGGTACAGCATTTCGTAAAAATTCTCTTTTAGGTTGC
Source organism: Toxicocalamus goodenoughensis (assembly GCA_032468175.1). Classification (NCBI taxonomy): domain Eukaryota; kingdom Metazoa; phylum Chordata; class Lepidosauria; order Squamata; family Elapidae; genus Toxicocalamus; species Toxicocalamus goodenoughensis. The sequence continues at coordinate 47,811 of JANHFN010006963.1, forward strand.
AGGTACTTGCTCAATTTATGAACAGTCACTTAACAGTTTGAAGTTACAACGGACCTCCCAAGAGGTACCTATGACATCTTTTCAAAGTTGTGACACCTGCATCCCACTTTCACCATCACTTGATCGCATTTTAGGTGCTTGGCAATTGGATCACCTTTATGGCTTTTTGCTGCATCCCACAGACACAGGATCAAATTTTGTTATGGGTTTTTGCTGTTTTCCACTCAGTGGTGGGATTCAATTTTTTTTTTACTATCAGTTCTGTGGGCGTGGCTTGGCAGGCATGGCAGGGGAAGGATACTGTAAAATCTCCAGTCAGAGGTGGAATTTGTCAGTTCTCCGAACTACTCAAAATTTCCGCTATCGGTTCTCCAGAACTGGTCAGAACCTGCTGAATACCATCTCTGTTTCCACTGCTTACTTCCAGTTTCCAGCAAAAACAATGCCCATAGGGGAAAATGGATTTGCTTAATTACTATGACATTCATTTAACAACGCCTATAAAATTGACAAAAGAATTGGGTCCAGTTATGTGATGCTTAATTGCCTCAACTTATGACTGTAATGGCTTATAACTGTAATTTTGGACTCGGTTTCCTGTTTCCTAAGCAGCACCTCTTCCCCCCTTACCCCTTGAGGTCATCCATCCATTGTATTGCAGTTCCATCATTATATTGTGCCCAAAGTTCTTATAGCACCATGATGGTGAACCTATAGCACGTGTACTAGAGGTGACACAAAGAGCCCTCTCTGTGGGCACGCAAGCCGTTGTCCCAGCTCAGCTCTACTGTGCATGCTGGCCAACTGGTCTTCAGGTCTCTGCTGCGCATGCCTGGGGGGTGGGGCACATGCACAGGGATGCACGCGCATGCACAAGGGGCAGTGTCCATGCACAGGGATGCACGCAGATGCTCAGGCATGTGCATGGGGTGGGGGCCAGGCACGGGGCAGGGCGTATGCCTAGGGAATGCGCATGTATTGAATTTTGGGGATGCACATGCATGTACGCACTTTGGGCACTCAGTGCCGAAAAGGTTAGCTATCACTTACAATCTTTCACTTATTCTTCTCCCAGCTAAAAATATACTGTTTTTGATCCTCAAAAATTATACAAATATAGCCACTTGCCTAGTAGCACTCAGCAGCCTGTTCACAAATCCCTCCATGTTCTGAATTATCATTTTTATCATGGCTATTGTTGCTATTACAATATGATTCATCAACCTCTCATGCATTTTATCACTGGGTCATCTGCACTACAGCAAGCAGACGATGATGTTTTGCATTGCCCTAGACTTTTACAATGTATTTTTTTCTCCTAACAAGTTTCCCAATACACGTTGTCCTAAGCCTAATATAACTTTTGTGGGCTTATCTTTTTCAAGCTCCATTTCATTTTTTAAAAAAATTTGCTAAAACATTTGGTTAACAGCCAGGCATTCCTCTCAATTCCATATGTGACATACAGAAGGACGGCCTTTCTTTCTTCCCCAGCTCATAGGATGTTTATTATTGGGATTCCTTACACTCAGTCTCATTGGTTGTTAGTTATCGATAAACTCACTAGCTTGCCCTCTCGACCAACCAAGGGTGATTTTTTACCAATTCCAATCATCCCTACCACCTCTCCTGAGATGGGCCGAGGTGGTTGAATTTCACCCTTGGTGTTGGCTTGATAAAGGGTTACTCTGCCTCAAGTGATAAAATGTGTTTTGGGACTTTCTCCCTCACTTACCAGGTTTCATATAGTATAGTTTAAGCCATGATAGTTTATTTTATTTTTTAAAATAAATTATTTGTAATGTTTATTATCTTTGCCCAATTCATATAGTACAATGTTTTTGTAAGCCATCCTGATTAACTACCTCACATGTGTTTTGTTTAATCATCTTTTAACTAAAATAATAGAGCTGGAAGGGACCTTGTAGGTCATCTAGTCCAATTTCCAGCTCAAGCAGAAGAACTTATACCAGGCGTCTTCAAACTTGACAGCTTCAAGACTTATGGACTTCAACTCCCAGAATTCCTCCTCCAGGCATGTTAGCTCAGGAATTCTGGGAGTTGAAGTCCACAAGTCTTAAACTTGCCAAGTTTGCAGACCCTTGATCTAGGGCATTAGCGCCTCCTCTAAATGATTATGTTCAACTCTTATTTTAAGTTGGCTGACATAATGCTGGTGATTGTCTATGCCCATTCTAGGGTCAAATTATCATCATCGTGAACAGGATTCATATGTCACCTTAAATACTAGCACTTGGCAAACATTAATTAATCCTCTGAACACTGCTGTGAGCCAAAGTAACCATGCAGGAGGTAAAGATACAAACAATGTATCTGGAGATACACACAGAGGGAGAGTTAATATGGCTGCCCTTGCGCCAAGTCAGAGCAGATGTTCAGAGCTTTGCCAGTTGACTTCTCAGCATGAGTGAAGACAGAATTCCTTTCTAAAGGTAATTTGTTTTAATTTACAATGTTTAAAGTGAAATGGTAACAAGAAGCAAATAAAGCAGCCCTGTCTTTTCCAACATCCATGCCAATGTTCTGCCAAACAATGAATGAAAAGTTTCTACATGTTCAAGTCTTTAACTGGAGCTCAAATTTAGCTACAAATTTAGAACTAAGATCTGGAGTGTGCATTATGGTTCTCAGCATGGCAAAAATACTCCTATCTTCTTTGTAAAATAAAGGAAAAATAAAAATGGATGTGCAACAAAACACTGAAGCTATTTTCTAGTGTTTTTCACCTCATTCTTCCATCCATCTCTCAAACTACCTTCAAGTACACTTGAATGGATATCAACAAACAATCTACCAGTCTTTCTGTAAAAGGCTTTTCTCCTCAGGGAAGAAACCTAGGGAGATCAACCCTTCTTTTTAAATTCCCATGTGCTTCTTTCAACTTTATTTCATGTTATGTCTTAGCTACTTTCTTCCTCTTGAACTTTCAAGTTTCTTCAATGCACAATAAATAGCACACACACACAAACACCAACACAGAGTTCCAGTTTAAAACCAACATATAGGTATCAATGCTACTCCACAGGCTCCATATCTGTCTTAAAATTACCTTTATGAATTAACTATATCTTATAAATCTATTGGCTGCTAGGAACTATGAATGCAATGTTAGCAGAGGGATGATATTTTGATTTCCTTCTCTTTTCTAAAAAATTTACTCTGCATGTTTCCATGCAAGTTGTCTCCTATTGGTGGGCGGATATTCATCATGTGCTTCGTTTGACTTTCTTCTATGAAGTTCAGGTATTTGCCTGCTCACTCTCTTTCCCTAATAGAGAAGAACAGTCTACAATCTCTTAGCTGTGGATAGATTTAAGCAATTCAGGCTTTTCTATTATTGTGCTATTTCCTAAAAGTTGTTTGTATTTATTTTTCTTTCACACAAACACCAGCCTTAACAATATTTTCTTATAAAAGTTATGTTACAGACATAAATGTTTCTTTCTCCACACATTCTTTCCATTGGATAAAGCTATTTGCTATTTAACAGCCTAGTGCAAGGGTGTCAAACTCGTGTTGCCCCTCACATGAGGTATCACAATTTGCAAAACTGGGACGGGCATGGCCTGTGTGTGATGCATCTGGCCCGCAGGCTGCCAATTTGACCTCCCTGGCTTAGAGAGATCTTAAAGGGCTTATTAGATACTGGCGGAAAGAGTTTAAAAAGGTGGTTTGTTCCTCACTGTGAATACATGCCTACTTTTCCTAATACTTTATGAAAAACAATTCAATGGTTGGGTGCATAACACAATGAAGCCATGTTTTGTTTGAACATGGTTTGCTGAATAAGGAATAGTGGCCTGGTTCATACATCACATTACTCCATAAACTATGGCTTAGAAACAAATGTTTGGTTTTACACATCACTCTAAGCCAAATCGTACCAAGTTATGGTTTAGTGTAATATTTACATTAAAGGACAGAGTACAGGATGTACAATATTCAAACTTTTTTCAAGCATGTCCCAAAGGTGCTTTTTCAAAAGGCAACTGGACTTTGTTTTTCCTTGAAGACATTTTGCTTCTCATCCAAGAAGCTTCTTCAGTTCTTTTCTATCTTCAGAATTGAAGAAGCTTCTTGAATGAGAAGTGAAACATCTTCAAGGGAAAGCAAGTTCAGTTGCCTCTTGAAAAAGCATCTTTGGGACAGTCATGACCTGGATGACTGAGAATCTCCATAGAACTTTTTCAAAGTATCCATATAGGATGAGAAATTGACAGTGTACTCATAAGAAACTTGGGGATTTTGTGTGCATGTCAATAATTCTCTCTTGCTTACAGGTGCTGCTGCCTTGATATCATAATAATGACCCCAAATTCCTGAAGATTGATATTAACAGGAATAATGGTTGTGACACGATATTATACTAGGTTTTCTTAAAATTCAGTTCTTATATTTACATTTCCTATGTGTACATTTTTTTTTAAAAAAAGGCTGCAAATAACGTAAGCCTTTGTAAAATAAACCTTCATACAAGAGAACTCCCTTAATAAGAATAGATCAACACAATCATTTTGTGCCATCATCATTTGCAGAACAAGCAGCTCAAAGGCTGCAGATTGGCTGCATTTCAGGTACCATTCACAACAACAAAAGCCATCTCCATGGCAACAAAAACTGTTTTGGCTCCAATGTTTTACTTGATAAACTTACTGTATGAAAACACACAAGTTATTGTAAGAGGTCAGGCATAATACCCTTTGAGGATGCACAAGCAGCTCAGTGAAGCCACGGATGTCAAGCTTGACTTGAAGAAGGACATACCATTTGTCACATTAAATGTAACTTTTCTGCACATTATGATATGGTGGGAATATATATTTTTGAAGCACTCCTTGATGAATAAGGAATAGTGGACTACTTTCTAAAATTATAAATGTATAAATAGAAGTGCTGGACAATCCACTAGGATGTTAGGACAGGATGAAATAAAGGCAGGGGTTGTGTTAACTTTTATAACATCTCATGAACACATACATACACAAAACCTTCTAGCTCACCTCCATCTTTCTTTTACAAAAGTCGCCTTCTTTTTCTTCACAAATTAAGTGGGAGTGCTTAAAAATGGCATATATATAGCAGAAACTGGATTCAGAGCCCAATTCAAAATTCAAACTTATACTGACATGTTTCAAATTGTTATAGACTGCCTGTTTTTGGGCAGAGAAATTTTGTGGGGGGGTTTAGCTCTCTCTTTTTCTTTAGATATCCTTATTTTAAACATGAAGTATTCTGTGAATGTAGAGAAAGGCAAAATTAATCTTGAGTTTAAGAGAACTTATTCAATCAAGTCACTACCCATTGAGATATACCTGAAGGCAATTAGAGTTCCCAAAGAATGGATTTGGCCAATCACTCTCTCTTGTCTAAATCTATTTAAAGGGTTGTTCTAGTGGGGAAAAAATTAGGAGAGGGAGTACTACATAAAACAAATTCCTGAAGGAGAGTTGGAATTGAGTAAATGAATAACCATCTTTTTTTCTTAATATAAATGGAAGAGCAACCATTATAAGTTCTCCAAGCAGGTCTTAGGGAGAAGAAACTAGGTGGTGAGGGAGTAAGAAGTAATAAAATTACTTCTTCTGGGGGAAAAATAATAAAACCATAGCATCCGTTCAGCGAATTTAATATTTGTATGTAAAATACATAAATGCAAGCTCTCATAAGCTAAGGACAAGTATCTGCTGTGGGTATCACAAGGGGAGAGAGGAACTTCCCAATATAAAAGGAATTCAAGATTGAATCTCTTGGTTCCTTCTTGGATGGAATATAAATCTTCAGTGCATTCCTGACTTGACCAAAATTCTGACTAACTTACATTAACAGAGTGATCATCCGTTTCAAAAATCATATTGTGTTCAACTAACTGAAATGATCTTTGATCACAAAATAAGTTAAGCTATGAAACAGTTTATAAACCACAATTGTTATATTTGCATTATAGAATAAGTCACAAACAAGTCATATGATGGTTTATCATCTCATATAATCAATCACTTAGCCTTTTGAAAGGCTGGACACAGCCTACTAGACCTCAACTCAGAAAGAAAATTAGGCTGGTGTACATAAGTACAGATATTAAGAGAGAATGAAAATTATGGCATTTTTCAACTGTGTCTACATGATCAAAGTAGCCATAATGAACAAGAAGTATCTTATATCATTTCATGTAACTTCCCTTTGTCAAGGAAAAGTATTGTTATAATTGAAAAGAAGATAACAAAAGGTGAGAAGCGATTGTGCAATTCAACTGATGTAACAACCAGTTCGGCTTCATGTGCATGCTCTATGTTTAAAAAAGCCCATTTTTAACTGAATTACATACCTTCTACTGCAGCCCTGGTGACTGAAACAGCTGAGGCACAAAAAAACCACTCTACTGCGAAAATCAGCTGTGCTAAAAAAAAAAAAGGAAATAAACCACAGGAAAGAGCAGGGAGATGGGCAGAGCCAAACATTCACCGGAACTACTGGTTTGCCAGAACCAGTCCAAACTGGTAGAATACCACGCCTGGTGAGAAGTATAGACTAAATTGTGTCAAATTCATTCCTGGTTAGCATCCATGGATACACACTGCTTTTTACTGACAAAGATGGTAAAAACAAAGATGCCATTTTTCTTGCAGGAAAATTGAGGTGATGTTGTTATATAACTCCTTTTCATCAAATTTGGTGACCTATCCTGACTGCCTCTTTATGATTCAGGAATACCATGCATCTTTGCTACAGCTATCCAAAAACCCTGCATTTTTCCCCAACGATTCACATTCAATTTGAGGAAACCTGTTGTTTTAGGGGTTTTTTTCTGAAAAAAAAATAACCTAAAATATTCTGAAAAAACTAAACTAAACTATTTAGTTTAAAAAAGTAAAATATTTATGGTGGGGCAGCAGTAAGCTGGATTACCAAACCTATGAGATCTCATCTGTAAAAATCAGGACAACCAAATGGCAACAAAGGATTGGATGGTTCTGTATCCTTTTGTTGCCAACTTGTAGCTGACTTGATTTTTTTTTATGTCTACATTCTGGTAGTATTAACTATAGAGACATAGCAAATAATCTTGAAGAAAGAATGCAAGGGCAGAGACATACACGCCAACATAGCCATGAAAGAGAGTGCAGTAGAAAAGAAGCTCAAGATTGCTGCTCCTCAATTCTATTTGATATAAAAAGGACCAGGAGATAAATTTTGTCAGGCTTTTAAAATTCTGTTATTGTATCCTGCAGTCCTCTGTTTCTTCATCCAGTCTGCCTCAAAAGACTGACATTAATCAAGAGGTACAACTCTTTCTTTCATTATACAATCCCATGTAATGCCTATTAGTCTCCTTGGCTTGCAATATTTAGCATGCAATATTTAGCATGCAGCATCCTGATACTTCAAACACCTCATACTTGACCTAGGCCCTTCTCTTTGTCAATGTAAATTGAAGAGCTAAAATTATTACCACATGCCATCTAGTGGAGGGGCTGCAAAGCTATTGTTTCTGCATTAAAGCAGAGACAGGGAGAATGTGTGCAGCCTTCTTGATGTTTAACAAAGCCTGGCTGTAATGGATGGGATGCCTCAATACCCTTTCTGAAATTTGATCCATTCAATCATGGCAATGAAATTTACACGAGTGCATTGTTTTCTTGCCCAAAAAGGGCACAGAGAACTCAAGGTTAGGAAACCAAAATTATTCTTCTTTTGCCTTCCCAGCAACAGTTACTGTTAGAGTGAATAATTGCAGAGCAGTAATGTCAAGACAGACCTAGTTTTTACTTGTAGCTCCTTGACAGTAATAAAATATGCACTTTGTGGCCATGAAAATAAAACAGGTATCAAATTTCCTAGTAGCCTACAGAGACTTCAGAAAGGAAACTACTGAGGACTATAATGTTTTCATCCGTAAAACCATCTTCTGTTTGAATCCTGTTATGCAAGGATGAATTGTTTAATGAGCTGAATTCACCCTTGGGCAATCTTATAAAGGCTCCACACTCTTTCACAGTTTATTGTATTATATTTGTGTTTATTGTGCTCACCTTTGTGCTTTCTGTTCATACACACTGCTTCAATGTAAAAATGTCCTTCTCTCTTAAATATATTTAATAGTCACATACAATAGGACCAAATACATATAGTATGTGCTGTATATTACTTTTATGTGAATGTTAAATATTTTCCAAATATTATTTGGTACAAATATATGATAGATGCTTTATTAGAAGTCAGGCCTGAACTGAATTTGGATTGTGTTGTGACTTGTGTATTTGTCTGTTTTAAAATGTTGGTGATATCTTGTAATTCCTGAGTTATAATACAAGAGGAACAGCACTGCTGTTTGGAATTGGAAGCTTGTTCTATATAGATAGTTCTGAAAAGGGGATGAAGTGTGAGAAAAGTGCATGGTGGGAGAGAAAAAATAGAGGAAAGGGTCGGGAATTAATGTTGCATCATCATTTATCAGACGTAGAACAAAAAACATTTTCCAAATTCCATAAGGATTTCACATTATCATCCAAAAGCACATTATCGTCAAAATGGATAGCCATATTTCACAGAGACAGACCTTTTCAAGACAAATATCCCCCACTTTTATTGATTTAGCTGCAGAATGTTTGGTATCTGCTTTAAAAGCCCTTCTTATGTGCTAACTAAAATAACAGATGCGTTTTAGCCAAAACTTGACAGCTGCTGAATTCAATAGTTATTTGTGTTCTAAAGTTCAATTGCTGATTTTTCACAGTAAACAATGTAAGTGGGTAATATTTGAATACCTAGCTTAATATCCTTCTGATTTAATTGATAGATTGAATAACTGATTTAAAAGTTTGCTTGCCACTTCTCAGGCTTTCATAGGTCTGGAATATTTCCCAGACCAAGAGGCCAGATGCTAGAGCTCAATTGTTGTACTTGCCAAGTAGAGTCAAGCAGAGCTCTGACCTTCTGTTCTTTGTGGTATAATAGGTCTTTTAAGGATGGGTGGGAAACATTGCTTTTCATGTCTATAGTTGGGAAGATACAGTTTCACAGTGTTGATAAAAAGTTTCATAAATGAACACAATATACTTTCCTCATTATTTGAATTTTATACTATGCCAAGCTTTATGTTTGTTATTGTACTACTGTGCATGTGCACCTCTGAACTACTTGGAAAGTTTTAATATAAATTTCAGAGAAAACTTGTTTATGTTGGGATAGTGAACTACCATAGCCTCAGGAACCTGAGGCACAAGCAATGTTGCCCTGTCTTGAAATTACTAGGTCCCATCTAAGGAGACTGATGAACCAAATTACTTTGTATCCCTGTTCAGAACAGGGGCACATTTGTCATCCCAAAGTTTACATCCATGATTGAGAAATTGTGATTTAGGCCAATGCTGCCAGGTAATTCATTTGTGGCCGTGGGGAGAATGGCATACAGCAACTCTATGGAGTAGTTTGATGTTTTTCAATCTCCTGCTGTGTTGGTTTTTATCATTATTATGGTTTGTTGCACAGTCAGCCAGATGTTCAGACTGGATTTGACATTTTTGTCTATCTTGTCTAGGCAGATCTGAATGTTTGATGATGATACAGCTTTTGTCACAGAATGTAAGCTATTTCGAGTAAAGCAGCCTTTTGTAACTGACTGATGGTGAATTTATCAATGCTGATGGTATTCAAGTGGTGCTCCAGTTGTTTGGGGACTGCACCCAAGGCATCTATTACTATCGGTACTACTTTGCTTGTTTTTCCTACAGTTGTTCTATTTCTATTTGCAATTCTTTGTATTTTGTTATCTTCTCCAGTTGTTGTTCTTGATGCTCCTGTTGTTGTTAGCTAATAGTCACATCATGAAGCACTAGAGAGTGGGGGGAAGGGAGCAGGGGTGGGATATGACAGGGTTAAGTACCAGTTCGGGATTTACGAGCTTCTCTGCCCGCTGTGAGCCATGCACCTGTTAATCGTCATTAGCACACTGCGTGCTGAGAAGCAGCCTTTGAAACAGCCCTCTTTTCTTGTTTTTTTTTTTAACTGCAGCTGTGCCTCGTTCGGCAGCTGAAGTTGAAAAATCAGGAAATAAAGGTCAGATAAGAGCCCAGGTGGGAAAAAGCATCAGCAGACATAGAACCGGTTCTATGTCTACTGCTCTTCAGAGCTACCGGTTCTACAGAGGTGGACAGTACCAGTAGAAACCCACCCCTGGAAGGGAGGTCTTAGAGTGTTTCTCTTTTTTGCCTCTCCATATTGCCACCCCCAGTTCTGTGTCTCTTCACTACAATGCTGGTCTGGATTCATCTGAATCCAAGCCAGTTTGCATTTGTGAGATGTCAATTTCTCCCTCACCATGAAAAGATTTCTGATCAAAAAGTTCAATAGTCATCCTGAGATTGAATTGACTCAATGGGCTGTAACTGTTACTCCATTATGGGTAGAGTACTGTGGCATCAGGGAAGAACAAACAGCTATCAATATTTTTAATGTACTTACACCACACATTGTTCAACTAGGAATGTGAATAGGGTAAGAATGCACTCACTGCTAAAGGCTTTGAAAGAAATGCAACGTGGAAACTAGGAACACATACATATTTTGTGACTTGGAAACAAACATGAGTGGCTGCATATTTATTTAAAACTGGGCAATTTATTGCAGCATTTACCACTCAGTCAGATGAATGTTCCTTTTCCAAACACAAGAAATAGAATGTGTATCAAGCCTTCATTCATGGGAAAAAGTGCTGGAGAAATTAACAGCCATCAGTATTTAATTGCACTGTTCAGCTGCCTACACACTGTATGGCTAATAAAACCATGTTAAACATTTGTTCCAGTTTTTCAGAAGGCAAACTGGAGTCAAGAGTAAGAGGCTAAAACAGTACTGCTTGGTCATTTTATCAATCTGATAACTGGTCTGTGTTGTTCTTTGTTGCCTTTTTGAGAAAAAAACTGGGGTGGGTGGGCTGAATTATCTCTTGATGATACATTCAGATAATATTCCACAAATGAACTGTGGCTGCACAATATAAGTTACAAACGGATATCACTTGAGATGATGAATAAGATGCTTGACATATATTCTTCTGAAATCAGGACAATAATATATTGTTGTATCAAGTATGACTGAATCTGCAGATATCAGTACAGTAGAACAGCTTACACAATTATTTTGCCTACCAAGGATATGTCTGTTAAGGATTTTTTTAGGGGAAGGAGACAGAGTTGGGATAGCAGAAGTTGTGACCAACTGCAAAATTTCTGTTAACTTCAAATATTTTTTTCTGCCACTTCAACCTCCCTTTGAGTCAGTGCTGCAACCAATATTATTAGGAAATATCTAAAGTTGCTAGACATGTTAGTGTATTATAGGCTGTTGTGAAGGAAGAGGCACATAGGTCCAATGTATTCACTGTGCAGTAGATGATATGAACACATTTCATAACAAGACAATCAAGAAAACAATAAGTGTAGAAATGTGTTGAGTGAAATAACTGATTCAATCAACGTCATCAAAATTCCCCAAAACTTCTTCCCTGGTTGAAGGATTTTTGACAAGGACAGGGCAACATAAATCTATGACCATTTTGCCCCACAAGGAAGTCTTTGAGAGTAGTTTCCCTACAATTCACAGTTTGTCATTACAGGGAGATGATTGAATTCCTTGAAGACCTTTATTCTCAAGAAAGAAAATATTCCAGTCTATCTCTCATAGGAAATTGATCTTAATATCATCATCCACACATTCAGAAAACACCAATGTAAAAAATATGTTAGTGCAATTAATCTTAATTAAGTCTGGGTTTCATTCAAGTGCTGTGACCCCCAAATCTCCATACAACCTTAAAAATGACTTGAATTTCATTTGGTATTTTATTTTCAAGTGCTACATTAAAGGGTATGCAGCCCATCCTTGTCCTCCCTACATAGAATGATTATGCCAGTGCTTCAGGCATAGATAAAACAATGATCAGTTTTATTTATATATATTGGGAGGACAACATTTTAAAATGTTTAGATGTTTGGAGGTGTGTGTGTATGTGTGTGTACTTTAATAACTTCCAGTTTTTATTGCTACCTTTTCATTCTGGATAGACACATTATTGTCTAATCATAACAACATCAAAAAGCCTGGATTTCTAAATTGTTTCTTATGAAGCAACAGTCATTCCCCACCAGGAAAGATTTAAGGGATAAAAAACATTTTTTCTGCCAAATATTGTTTGTTTCTTCATTGGCTTAAAAACAATCAAAAGCAAGAACAGTCTTTTTTTTAATAAAATGGGCAGAAGAGAGACTCTATATTTTACCTTAAATCCCTACTTCTAAAAAGATCTTCTAGAAAGCTGCTTTTTAAAAACAAAATGAAAGCTGAAAATATAGAAATAATAGACTGCTTCACTTCCTCATAGATTTTATGGTAACTATTGATACTGTACTTGATTGTCTTGTGCTAAACAGTACATAAGATCTTCAATTGAAGCCACCTAATAATGACAGAAAAACAGACCAATAGACTTGGATGGGACCTTGAAGTCAGTCCCCTGCTCAACCAAGAAACTCTACACAATGGACAATTAATTAGTTATCCAATTTCTTCTTAAAAACCTCCAGTGTTGGAACTTCTGATGGCAAGAGTCCCTCGGGAGAGGGGCGGTATAGAAATTTAATAAAATAAATAAATAAGACTTTTCACTGATTAATTGTTCTATCTGTCAGGCAACTTCTCAGTTCTAGGTTGATTCTCTCCTTGATTAGTTTCCATCTATTGTTTCTTGACTTACCTTCGGGTGCTTTGGAGAATTTCTTGATTACACACACACACCCCTGCCCACTCCTCTTTGTGGCAGTTCCTAAGATATTAGGACACTGCTATCATGTCATCCTTGGTACTTATTTTCACTAAACTAGACATACTGAATTCCTGCAACCGTTCTTCATATGTTTTAACCTCCAGTCCCCTAATCATCTTTGTTGCGCTTTTCTGCACCTTTTCTAGAGTCTCAGTATCTTTTTTATATTGTAGTGACCAAAACTGGGTACAATATTTCAAGTGTGGTCTTACCAGGTCATTATAAAGTGGTACTATCACTTCACGTGATCTTGATGCTTGATGCTTATAATTATTATAATATAGGGCTAGACTATATCTAGCTTTTACATGCAGAATATAAAAGCACACTTGAAATAAACTGAGTTATTGCTACACAACCAACATACAATTAAAACTGATGTATGATTTCATAGGGCTGCATGAGACCTTCCACTTCCTTCAAAGTTTGACTGAAGCATCTTTTCTTTGTCTCAACAAGTGTTCAAGCACTTTTAATCAGAGGACAGAAGCAGAGAATGTCACCTGCAGAGTGCCAATCATCTCATTGAAGCAGACTATACTGCAATGGTGATGAAAAACAGTACCCATTGGCCTCGTATTCAATATAATGTCTAGTCAAGCCTGCCCTTACATAATTTCATAATAGCAATAGCAAAAGCACCTAAATGTATATATTACTCCATATTGCTTTAGAAGCATTCTCTGAGCAATTTACAATGTTGCCTCCAACAATCTGGGTCCTCATTTTACTGACCTCAGAAAGATGAAAGGCTGAATCAACCTCAAACCCATCAGGATCAAAATCAAGGCTGTGGGCAGAGTTAGACTGTAATATTACATTCTAACCACTGTTCCACCACAAGGAAACTATATGCATGAATTCTGAAACTGATTTTACATCATTTTCCAAAAGAAGAAGCTCTGTCCTATTCCAATAAATCTAGAAAAAGAAACACAAAATTGCAGTTACATGTAAGCAATCCTTGTCATATGGAAATGAAAAGAAGGAGTCCAATTTATCATTGAAAGGTAAAAAATAGAAGAAAACTCTATTTCAAATTTTATCAAACTCAATTGCAGAAAATACGAATTCAGCAACAATGCCTGGAGCTCACTACCTGACTCTATTGTTACATCCTCAAACCCCCAAAACATTAACCTTAAACTGTCTACTATGCATCTCACTCCATTCCTAAGTGGTCTGTAAGGGGGCGTGCATAAGCACACCAGCACGCCTACCATCCCTGTCCTACTGTTGCCATTTATTTGTATTCATTTATTATGTATGTACTTATACATTTTTATACTTATATGTTTATATGTTATGTTCATACTTATACTTGTTTTCTCATACATGCTTGACAAACTAAATAAATAAATAAAATAAAATAAATAAATAAGAACCTTTATCACTGTGTAGATTTTTCTTCTGGCATGTGTAGATTTATTTTTACTTTCAGGAATGATAATTTATGTAGAGATCTCGTCTTTTGCCCACATTTAGTACTACTTTCCATCGCACAGATGTCAAGGATTATAAATGAAAAGCATTTGATTCCAAGAAGCCAGTTATAGTAGGATTGAATTTAGTGAGATGAACTTTAACCTCATAAAAACATAGCTATCTATCTTTGGACAACAAGAGACTGTAATTTTGGAGATGAATTATGGATCAGCCTCTGTTGTGTTAGTACCCTCCAATTCTGTCCATATCTTCAAATGCTGAATCACCTGCTTGTAGACAGGAAGACAAATTTTACGCTCTGTCTTTTTCTGCATCTGTCTTTCCATTGCCTTGTTCACTTTTAATTTTTTTAATCTTGTTTTAATACCTCAAGATTTTTGTTTTTTTATATTTTGATTACTTCAACTTAACGCATCTCATGGTTGCTTTGAAAATAAAAATAGCAAGCTTTGTATTTCAGAAATTTGCCAAAGCAATGTCAGGGGACATTTTAGTGCATTTCCTTTTATTGCTGGAAATTTCTGCATAGATACTTTAATGAAGTACAGGAAATTAAAATTTTCAGGAATTCTCTCAACTTCACATACAAAAGTATATGTATGTGCATTCTTTAGCAGTATATACTGCACATTAGTAAAGGTTTATCCTTCTTGAAGAAGAAAGACAGTTTTAAAAATAAAAAGGGCTCATCCACAGAGCTGCTTTGCTTCATCCTGGAAATAGGAAGAAATAGTTTAGGGGAAATCCCACCATCCCAGAGAATGCCATGCTCTCTGTAGAACCATCCTGACCAATGCTACATTGACAGTAATTGGCAAATTCTACCTGCTGGAATTCAAAGATGACCAACCTGGGATAAGCCACCACCACCAGTTGCTATACAGAATGTAAGGCATCCAGAAAGTATCCATGATATCAATCACTCCGAGACATTTTCTCTCCAATTGATTTATTTAGAAACAGATCTGGCCTGTCAAAGGCAATTTCCCAAAGTGAAAATTACACAGAATCCATGTTCTCTCCTCCCGTCTCTCCTCCCACTTCTACACTTCATAAATCACGAGAACCAATTAACTCACATTGGAATTTCTTAATATGACATACAGAATAACCTTGAACTTTTCAACTCCTCCAACTCTCTAAAAAAAATGTGGCAGCTGAATTTCAAAACTATCACTTACATTTTATCTGTGTGCTGATTGTGTGTTATTCATCACCACTCTCACTATGTTTCCCTGAGTGCACTCATTCTCCTAATGGGGAATACCTCAAGAGAAGGAACAAAAAATAATCCTAAAAGACTATCAAGGGAACAAGATTCCAGTCATTGGCATTGGAGAATTCAAGGTATCCTTCCAAAATTACTCTGGGATCCTGCCTTTAACCGTAGTCGACAGGGACCAGCCAAGTCTGCTGGGGCTCGAGTGGTTCAAGCCATTGGGAATTGAATTCACTGGCATCCACAGCTTCCTTGAAAGTGAGTGATAGGACCAACGTATAGAGGAATTCCAGGACATTTTTGATGGAAAACTAGGCAAGTACTTGGGGCCCTCTATTTCTTTTAATCTGGACCCAAATATTGTCCCTATCAGACTAAAAGCAAGGCAAGTTCCATTCGCACTTAAACCAAAAATAGACAAGCAGTTGGACAAGCTCATTTCCCAAGGGATTCTAGAACCCATAGATCATGCGAAGTGGGAAACCCCAATAGTCACCCCTATAAAGTCAGATGGATCTCTGCACATCTGTGCTGACTGCTGCGCAACCCTTAACGATGCTTTACAGCAGAGTGCATACCCCGTCCCAATGGTGCAACACCTTTTACATTCCTTGGGATGGGGAAATATATTTGCAAAATTAGATCTTGCACAAGCCTACCAGCAATTACCGGTAGACACTGAAACAGCAGAAGCGCAGACAATTGTGTCACACAGAGGGGCTTTTAAATGTAACCATTTGCAATTTGGGGTGAGCGTTGCCCCAGGACTATTCCAGAGCCTCATGGAACACTTACTACATGGACTAAAGAAGATGGTGCCTTAGTTTGATGATGTCCTCATCTCAGCCGAGAACAAAGAGCAATTACAAGATCGTTTGAGGGAAGTTCTCAAACATTTCAAGGAGGTGGGGCTTAAAGTAAAAAAGGGAAAATGCCAGCTATCAGCCAATAGGGTGGAATTCCTGGGGTTTTCAATAGACAAAGACAGCATCCACACCACGGACAGTAAAACCAAAGCAATCAAGATGCCCCCAGACCAAATGGTAAAACTGAATTACAAGCTTTCCTGTGGCTAATTAGCTTTTACCATATATTCTTACTGTAGAAGGCAACTGTGGCAGAACTGTGGCAGAACTTGACAAGAAAGCAGCCTGGGTTTGAGGACATAGAGAAGAGGCAGCGTTCAAAGAAATAAAGAATGTAATTACATCAGAACGCATACTGATTCGATATAATGAGACTTTACCGATAATAGTAACTTGCGATGCATCACCGTTTGGGGTGGGCGCAATACTCAGGCACCTTTTGCCAAATGGAAAGGAAGCCCCAATAGCATTTTATTCAAAGATATTATCCAAACCTGAACAGAATTATAGACAACTAAACAAAGAAGCGTTAGCCGCGGTCACTGGAATCAAGCAATTCCATGAATGCATATATGGACGGAAGTTCACATTGGTCATAGACCACAAACCCCTTTTGGGCATCATCACGGGGGATAGAGCCACCCCGAACATCGTGTCCCCCTGAATGACCCATTAGATAGAATTCTTATCTGCATACAATTACAACTTGATCTGTAGACCAGGAAAAGAGATTGATCATGCAGATGCATTAAGCAGATGTCCCCTGCCCATCGAGGATGAGGATCCAGCACCAGCCACCACCACACTCCTGATAGAGACAATTCAATGAACACCAGTCATGGCAGCCGATATTGTGAGAGCAACAGCGAAAGACAGAACTCTATCACACATTTTGAACTGGGTAGGGGGGGGGTGGCACAAACAGGAACAAACCGAAGAAACTAAACCTTTCAAAAAGAGACAAACTGAATTATCCATACTGTAAGGTTGTGTATTGTCGGGTGATTGAGTTATAATTCCAGTCATTTTAAGGGATGATATAACGGAGATGTTGCATGCAGGGCATCCTGGGATAGTTAAAATGAAATCATTAGCAAGGAGCTATGTGTGGTGGCCAGAGAGGATAAAGAAATAGAGGCCTGGGTCTCTGCCTGCCAGATTTGTCAGGAGAACCGACCAGCACCACCCATAGCACCCAGATATGAGTGAGAATCACCCAGGGGATCCTGGTCTAGAATACATATCGATTTTACGGGACCAGTAAGGGAACACACGTTTCTTATCATTGTGGATGCATATTCTAAATAGCTGGAAGTCACAATGACAGAAGTACACCATGCACTCCACAAAAATAATCCCAAGGAAACTATTTGCTACACATGGCCTTCCGGATGTAATAGTATCCAACAATGTACCTCAATTCACAGCCACATAGTTTGAGGGATTCCTAGAAAAAATGGGGTACGACATGCCCTCTCGGCACCTGGACATGCATCCATGAATGGATTGGCTGAACACATGGTCTGGCACATGAAATAAATACTTCAGAAACTACGGCCAGGGGATGTGCAAGCAAAAGTAGATAAGTTATTAAGTATACAGCACATAACACCTAGCGCATCAACAAAAAAAAGCCCTGCGGAACTTCTTATGGGAAGGAAACTGAGATCACAATTAGACAGAGTACACCCCAATTACACACCAGAAAAAAACCACTAGATTCATCCAGCAAATTCCAAAATTTCAAAACGGGTGACTCAGTATATGCTAAAAATCTAACAGGGAAACTATTATGGGTACTGGCAATGGTAATACAAGTAGGGGCCTCGTTCATACAGAGTCGAGACAATCGAAAGCAGAAGCTGGAGAAGACACATTGATCAACTACGGAGCTGGGGGGAAAAGGGAACAAATAGGGAGGAAGGGGGAGACCCTTCACACGCAGCCAACAATAACAGGGAAGAAGGGGAAGACCCCCAACCACCCAGACCACATAAGGAATAACATAGAACAGGCCCTAATAACTACACAACCTCAACAATTAAGAATAGCTCCGGAAGAACCGAACGGAAGTAGCAGACACTCAACAGACACACATAGGCAGTGACAAACCAAGGAAGGAAGCAAAAGGGTGGAATCTAGTGGAAGTAGAATGGCTGCCATGATGAGAAAACCCTGACTACTCCTTAGAAGACCAGATCCTGAAGATGAAACTCAAATACTTTGGCCATCTAATGAGAAGGAAGGACTCACTGGAGAAGAGCCTAATGC
>JANHFN010006967.1:17012-27395 GCA_032468175.1 Toxicocalamus goodenoughensis
CCTAGACTCGAGCTCCAAGCTCCGTTTCACGGAGCCGAGCGAGTCCGCGGCCATCTTGCTCCGCCGCCATCTTGGATATTTACTACATTTCTTCTCTTTTCCAATATCTGCCCTCAATATATGAATTAAGCTAGATTTTTTTTACATTATAAAACTTAGAAATTGCAATAAAACAAATATAAATTAAAATATAGAACAAAGATTTTTTTAAATACCATTTTTTAAATATGCAAATGTTTCAAGTGATTGATAAAATGCCAAGGTAGCTATCATTCCAGCAACCTAAGAAGCTATTTCATTGCTCTTGAATCTATTTATCACTTGAAATTCAGTAGGTCTTTACATAGTCAGTCTATTATTAATTTTGAAATGATTACATATACTTATTTTTAAAATGAGTTGTATATGGAAGGTTTTCAAAGCACAGGCTTTTGTCCAAAGCACCACTACCATCATCTTCCTCCTCCTTCTCTTTTATTTTAATTCACAGTAGCTGAATTAATTTTGAAAGAAAGTCAAGAGCCACTTGGGAAGAACATTGCCAGGGTTTAAACATTAGAAACCAAATCCTATATTTATATGTTCAAATATCAAGCAAACCAAGTTATGATGTGGTGGAAAATCTGTCTCTGGTGCTTTTCACATGTATTGGATTTCCTCCCATTACTCTCAAACCCAATTGTTTTAGGGTGACATGTCTGCAATGTTTAATATATTATTTTCAGATCCTACTTCCTGTACAAACCAATCTTCTTAGAGTCTTAGACCATCCCCATCTTTGGTCCTGAAATGCCTATTATGTGCTGAGGTTAAGAGAGATGCCAAGTATTTCCTTAACTTTATTCAAAAACCTGTTGTTATGATTCACTAAGTCTTATTTCAACAGTGCAAATTAAGTAGTATGCAACTAATATTAGTGCAATGCTGTAGTTAAAGATATTAACTTAAATAAATACCTATATTAATAATTATAGTTCCATTTCACTTGCATGACTGGGAACTGTTTGTTTACTTCTCAATTATTTTGTTTTGAAACAGACAGTAATAGACAAACCACTTCAAAACCTACATTTTTTGAGCATTCCATACAAATGCAATGTATTTTACTCTGCCCCAAGCACAACATGCCTGCCTGATCTGAGATAAACAGGATAAAGGCTTCTGATTTTGTAAGAAAGTCAAAAAAATGCTGGCTGAGAGCTGATCCTTTCAACTGAGATTTCACTATATTCTTTTCCTACGGTAGTAGTAATGACAGTTTTTATCAAAATGGCATAATAATTGTGGGCATTTTACTAACATCACTCCTGCCAAAATTCAACAGATCAACAGAAAAGTCCCTATTTTATGTGCAATTTTCAAAATGATGATTGACATCTTCTAATTAAAGTTCAGAACACTTCAGATGGGATAGTTTTCAAGTCTTGTCACTTTCAGTACATTACAAGAGGCTCCTTTGTTGATAATGGTTGTACAGGCTATTAGGAAATGATTGGGCCAGTATTTCTAAAACTTCATGTTTCCAACTGGAAATTTTCCAACTCTTGTCAGATGCAGAATTCTCCAAGTTCTCTTCTCTGTGTTATGTAATAATTCCCGGAATATATAGACATTTGGAAGGATCTATTTTATTTTGTTCTGGAAATAAATGCCTGATTTTGGAGGAGGGGATCAAGTTGGTTTTTCATATAGTTGGGGAAGGTTTCTACATTTACTATCCATATCTTATTCTCTAAGTCTTCCTTGGAGGTATTATATAGTTAATTTATTATGCACAATATTATATAAGAGAAATAAACAATGTCTGAATAGAGGATTTTCCCGCAATGAATGCAAACAGTGCTGTTAAATCATTTGCCTAAGCATATGAGTGTTTCAAGTGGCTAGAGTTATGAAACCATGCATGATGACATTACCTATGCACATTTACCTGGAAAATGTCTGTAACAGTGTCTGTTATAGACTCTGCTTTGGTATGATCTTGTCAGAATTTCATTATCGTTATCAGGAAATGTTGTACATAGATGCAAAGAAATGCAAGTAAGTAGTCCTTCCTTTAAATGCTGTGATGGTTTAGGAAAATCTTAGTGGCAGCCTACACAGAGATACCACTTCCCTCAGATTATAAGAAGTTGAAAGTAGGGGATTGTGATGGAAGGGTTTATGAATCTTCATTTGAGAAATCCAGAGGTGTCAAGCCATTATTTCCCTGTGCGTGTATGTGCAAGTATGTCCCCATTACAGGAGGAATCAATCTTTGTTTCTTTTTTTCCCAAAAGGTTGTTGCCACTATGATGACTATGTAAATGGAATGAATGAATGAGATTTCGTGATATATGAAATTTTCCAAGGTTTTATTTTAATAATTTTACTCTCAACATTCTGCAAAATGCCACAGGATACCATACAAAATATTCAATCTTACCATTATACTAATTTTATCATATAAAAGATTGAATGTCATAGATGCTGTGGCATCCGCAGGTGAAAACAAAACATTGTGTTTCAGGAATGATCCTCATACAATCTGCCAGCTCTTTATAATTCCCAGTTCTTTTTATTTCATTCTCTCTCCCCATTTTTTAATGTCTATAAACAAGTGATATGTAGTTGGAAAAGTTCTCTGAAGCATCAGGCTGTGCAGGGAGACAATTTAGGATTCTCCCTCAGAATCCTGCTTCTCTTTGTGAAACCACAGAGTTAATCCAAAATTGCCTGATCCGATTCATGATTTGTGTTTTGACTCCATCAGATGAATACACCAATGGCATATAATTAACTACTACATTAATCTGCCATTATTTATCTATATATGCCACTAGAGTGAACAATGGTAATATGTCATGTTGTAAAGTTGTAAGCACTCCCACTAGTCTATGCCACTCTTTCCAAATCTAGTTAGTTGAAAAAAGAAAGATTGCCAAAATATTCTAAACATCAATTTGCAAACTGTTACCCTGTTTCTCCAACAATATGGCCTCCTCCAATAGGAAGTCCCAACATGTTTTATAGGCATGAAATGAAATTACGCCCCTCCCCCCAAATTAAGGCCTATATTAAAACATGCAGAATGGGGGGGAATGGTGGGGGGGCTTGCCATTAGAAAGTACTTTTGTTGCACACCCGGATATGGTGCTGCCTGCGTTGACCCCGATACGAAGTGCCCCAATGCCAAGGTCAACATCCAAGCCATCGCTGCCCGCCCACACAAAGATGCAAGGGGGGGAATTAAGTCACCCCCGAAAAGACAGCCTAGCCATTTTTTCGGGGCTCAAAAAAAAATAAGAGCCGGCCTTATTATATGAGAAACACGATATAAAAACAATTTCAAAAGAATAATAATTATGTGATGATTACAATATTATTCTATTGTTCTTTGTTGGGGGGCAAGGTGAGATTTTACAAACAAGAAATTTCAGGATGATCACAAGTGGGAACCTTATCTATATCAGCTTCCTATTGAGTTATTAACACAAATAATCTCTTTCTAATTCTAATGGAATAGGTTTTAGCCCAAGGACCCAGAAGTTCACATGGATTACATCCTTTGAGGCCAGAAATATGATGTTAAACTCAAAAGAAGGAATCCATCCTCTTTTGCTTCTCTTATGTCCTCATATCCATTACAGAAAAGCTCACAACAAGTCCCTAGAACTGGATCCATTATGATGCCCTTTAATCATTATGAAGTTTTCCTAATTAATCAGTATGAAAGTTCCTTCCTATAATTCATTAAACTGGTCCACATGGTATAGGATTTCCTGCATGAACAAGGGTTGGACTAGAAAACCCCCAATGTCCCTTCTACCTCTGTTATTCTGTTTTGTTATTTTCAGACAAGTTTTCTAAAATGTCAGGTAATTTTGAATGCTATTTCAATCTTTTTGGAGCTTTTCTGTTTAACTCAATTTTTTGCCGTTTGAAACTTTATCAGGTATCCTTCTCTTCTTCCAATTTATAAGTAAAAATAGTAAAGAATACAATGTCAAGAACTGAACTTTATATGACTTCCCTTAGTATTCTAGTTTATTGAAGAATCTTGTTGAACATTGAGTGGCATTATCAAATCAGTTATAAATCCACTTCTTGTTATCAAATCTAGAATGGCCTTAATTTGTTTGCTAATCAGAATGTCACGCAGTACTTCACCAAATGCTTTGCTTAAATCAAAATACATTGCATCTATAGCATTTTTACAATTTACTAAACAGGTTAGCTGAGCAAAATATAAATTTGTTCATGATACATTTACGCTGAGAGATTGCTGTATTATTTTCAAGGTGCTTGCAAATTGATTTGCTTTAGTACAGATAGTTCTCAACTTAAAAACATTTAGCAACTTTCAAAATTACAATGGCACTGAAAAACATTAATTTACAAGTGGTCCTTACATTTACAATCCTCAGGGCATTCCTATCATCACATGATAAAATTCAGGCCTCTGGCAACCAACATATATTTACTATTGTTGCAGCATCCCAGGGTCATGTGATACCCTTTGCAACTTTCCCAGATGACTTCCAAGAAGCAAATGCAACAGGAGAAGCCAAATTTGCTATGATCACATGATTCAAGTAACAACTACAGTTTAACAAACATGGCAAAAAAGGTCATAAAATAGGGTGCAGCTCCCTTAGCAAGTCCCTTGCTTAACAATGTGAATCCTTACCATCCTTATCCTAATCATGGTTGTAAGCTGGGGACTACCTATATTTCCCAGGTCTGGCTGTCATCTATCTGTAGTTCTCAGCATCCTCCTTTCTCTACTTTTTGCAAATAGGAAGACTTGCCTAACTATCATTCACCCACTCATCAGGATTTCTCAAAAGTGATAGAGGTTTCGCTAGATAATCAGCAAATTCCTTCAGTATCCTAGGACTCAATCCATCTATAAAGGAGACTTAAATACATTAAAATAAATCAGTATTGATGTATTTCTATCAACCTCAATCTTTTTCCTTTGTCCTGCTTTTTACAATTATCTAGTGTAATAATGTCCTCTGGTTACAAAAGCAGATTAAAGAGAGAACTAGGCAAGACAGTTTATCTTTTTTTTTCCTTTTGAACGTGTATCTGAAGAAGCTTTTTTTCTTCTGTGTGTTATTTTTGGCATCCTTCAATAACCTCAGCTTACTTTGAGCTTTACTATATTGTTCCATATTATACTATGGAACAATAAAAAAACTTTTGTGAACTTTGTTATATGTATTTACCACTCTGTCAGATATATGAATAGAAGACAAACCCAGACACAAACTTTGTACAAACTTCAAATTAAAAAAAAATCTTCTGTCTCTTAATGTTGGTTTCTAGCTTTGTTCTTCATGTTTCTACAGTTAAAGCCTCTTGCTTTATTTATGCATGATGCAAACTGGGCTGTTGCTAGGATTCCTGATTCAATAAAATGCAAGGAGTATTCATAAAATCAGCTGAAAGAGGTTTCAGTTGTAATGAATGAATAGCAGATAATCAAAGTGGTTTAGCTCACTTATAATAGACCTACCAGAATAACAACTGAAAATGCTTTAATTATGTTGACAAATAAAGAATCTTTGTCAGACTTGACTTTATAAACATAATAGAATTTTTAATTATTATTTTTACATCAACAATATGAACAACACAAGCATAAAAGTCTCTGAAGCTTTTATAATATCAAGTACAGCTTCATCTCTAAATTAATACTTCATTTTCAGCTATTTGGAAACAGTATTAGAATAGTATTAGAATATCAAGGCAGATAGGTATTCTAATAGTATATTTTCCATGGAAACGACTTCATAGGTACTCCTTGTGAATAAAGGACAAATGGAAGAAAGGGCAATATAAAATTAATTTTCCCCCGGAATAAAATTTACTAGGGAACCTCAGATTATTATTCCTCACTCCCTGGTATTAAATTGTTTGGCTTTGTCTAAATTACCTGGAATTAACAGAAAGGTAACATCTTTATTTGAGAAGAACATCAGCCTATTTGTGAAGTTTAGATTTCCCAGTACCAAAAAATATCCTGTGCTTGGAATTTTCTTGATAAGGTCAGGATTTGAAGTCCACAAAATGCAGAAAGCAAACTATTGCCTTATCCTTATATTACTCCAGCAACCATTTTTATATGTTGTTTTTACTTTATTCAAGGTCTTCAGCTTAAAAAGAATGAACTAAACTTCAGCTAGTTCAGTTTTAAAGTTATATTTTCCCGCTTGTCCAGATAATTTGCTATGTACATAACATAGTATAGTAATAGTAGTAAATTATTATAATCTATTAAATGACATGGTCAGTGACTGGAACTACTAGGATTACTGAGGGACTTTCCCTTCCCTCCAGTCTCCTCTCTCCCTGTCCCAATCTTTTGGCTACAGCCACAGAAAAAACTGGATGTATAGCCTTCGCAAAGGCAACTGCCTATATAATCTCTGACCAGAACTTTCCAAGACTTTGTCAAATATTACATGAGTTTCTTGTATACATTGAATTAGACCTAATGCAGAGAAGATCCGTTTGAGGCAGAAAAGAAAGATATCTGTGCATTGCCACTTTTGACATCAATGAGCTCACTCCAGTTTTGTTGTTGTTGTTGTTGTTGTTGTTGCTGCTGCTGCTGTCAACAGTAGTTTCTTCTGGCTGTATTTTTTATTTGGTTAGCAGACTCCAATTTGCCAAACTCCACAGGCATGTACAGGCGTGGGATTCTACCGGTTCTGTCTGTCTCTGTAGAACCGGTAGCTCTGAAGAACAGCAGACATAGAACCGGTTCTATGTCTGTTGCTGTTTTTGCCCACCCGTCCACCTGGGCTCTTACCTGACCTTTATTTCCTGCTTTTTCAACTTCAGCTGCTTTGCATGGCACAGCTGCGGTTGAAAAAGCAGGAAAAAAGTGCCTTTTCAAACGCTGCGCATCTGTGCGCAGCACTGCACAGCTGTCCAGGCAGCAACCTGACGATGTTTCACACTCATGCAGAGCAAAATGTAAATCCCACCCCTGGGCGTGTAGGTGCTTCTGGTCAATTCCAGATCATCAGAGCTGCCATTCTCTTGCAGTACTAGCTGAGGACACAGCTTATTCATTATTAATTGTTCCCTCCCATTTCATCTTTTGTCCTCTAGACAGATTTGAGAAATAGGAGATCATTGGAACTAGAAAGACATGATCTAGGATTTGACTGACATAGCTATTTGTGGTATGATAGAGTTAAGGTCAATGTAGATGTTTAAAAGCATTTTATTACATGTGTCTTACTAATAATTTGGAATAGTATAAGGCAAGATTGTCTTCCAAAATCCCTTTATAGTTGTCACTTTCAAGAAGCTTTCCTTAGAAAATAAATGATAGTTAAACAGACATGGTTACCCTACACTGATATACTAATCTTAGGTCAAGGAGAATGCAAGTTAAAATCAAGAGAAGACTTAGAATTGAGAAGTTTCATTTCATTGATTTTCTTATGTGCAACTAATATAATTATTTAAATTTGATAAAAACTATGAGTTTGAAAATGGTAAGACTGAATTTGATGTAGAATTGTATACAAAAGAATTGTATATAACTATGGCTATATTTTTTCCCTGAAAATGGAAAAAGGAGATGTTTAGTTTAACCTACCATAAAAATCCCAAATCATATGAAGTATCCAAACAATCTATTGTTAATTTCATTGTGAGCAAATTCTTTAACTGCAATCCAGTCATACTATTTGCTTGGGAACCTATTTGTTTGAGATGGAAAAGCTAAGTTCTCAAATAAAAACAAAGAATCTGCCATCAGTGAAAATTGATGTGTAATGGTTTATAAAGGAAGGTTTATGCCAAATCTTGAAAGTTATCATAGTTGATTTGTATTAAACTACCTATTTAATATTTTGATATGTTTAAAGTGTTTTCATTTATTCTAAGTAAATGGTTACGAGTTCTATAAACATTTGGGGGGGTTCTTACTTTGTTCATAGTCGAGTACCTGTACATGAATGATGCATAAGGTAACCCCTGCCCAAGTTTTTAGGCTTTAAGATTACACAATTCTTT
Source organism: Toxicocalamus goodenoughensis (assembly GCA_032468175.1). Taxonomy (NCBI): domain Eukaryota; kingdom Metazoa; phylum Chordata; class Lepidosauria; order Squamata; family Elapidae; genus Toxicocalamus; species Toxicocalamus goodenoughensis. Next base: position 25,035 of record JANHFN010006967.1, read on the forward strand.
ATCTATTGTAAAATCAAGCAAAGGCCCCAGAAGCACATAAGGATCCTATAGGCAACATTCATTCCTTATTGGATAATTTTCAAGTGCCCAGAACTGTTTTATTAAAACTTGGCAACTTTAAGATGTATGAACTTAGAATACTTATATTTAATTTATATTTTCATTGTATTTTTCTTCCTCTTTTTTTAACCCAATGGTCATTGACCGTATTTTTTATTAAATAAATACAGTAAGTAATGAAGTTGCTTTGTTTAGGCCAGTCATTCTCTCTCAACTCAATTCACCTCACAGGATTGTTATTGTGGTCAAAACAGGAGAAGGAAGGAGTATTGGATATGTCTGCTTCCTTGGGTTACTTACAAAATAATAAAGGTGGGATAAAAATGAATAACTAAATAATATCACACATTAGTAATGGTAATAAAGCTTGTCAAAACAATCCTGCATATTTTTAGAAGCATTGAACAATACTAATTGTGTTTAGTACCACAGTTTAACAATGCACTTTTTCACTTGCCTGGGAATAAACGTACTAAGAAATCAGTCATGAATCAAGCAGGGCATTCCATGTGAATTTTAACTTCCCAATGTTTTCATGAAAAATTGTCAGGGAATGGTATTTTTCCATATGATTAAAATATTATATTTTAACTTAAAAGTAATATAGGTTTTAAATTTAAAATATAAAATTATCATCTGAGATAAAAAGTAATAGTTTAGAAATCACCTAAACATCACTTTTAAATGGATACTAAATGAATACTAAAATATATATTCTGTCACTGCCACTTTATATTACATTATATTGTATATGAAAATTTTCCTAGTGAATCAGCAATCACTCTGTAACTTTAGTATTTGATTTTAAAGAAGACTTTTAACAGTGCATCAGAAGTGGGTTTCTTCAGTAATAAATAAGTTATTAAAGAACTTTTCTTATTTCCCATCTTTCTCATGTGTATTGTCTACAGCTTAATGAGGCAATAAACAACAAAGATGATAAATTTGACTGCTTATTTTCCTTTTGTCTTTTGTTGTCTCTTCAGTTGTTCTTTTAGGATTTTTTAAAATCAACTTTATTGAAAAGTTCCATAAGAAATACATTCTGATCAAACTATTATATGCCTCATGCACAGTACTAATGAATTTAATTATGAGAGCTGTGCCCAAACAGCTGTTGCTGTTTTGGTGTTGCTTTGAGGGTTTCTGAAAAGGCCGATTGAATGTTTGTTTTTCTGCATTTATTTCCACAAAATACCTATTTTTGTTTGTTTGTTTGTTATGAACAGTGGTGCGTTGAATGATACTCCCACACGCATTTGTGGATCAATTAACCTCTTAATATCTGTATGTGTGACAGGCAAAGGAAAATGTGAACAATGGAGATCTGATCTACCAATCATCAAAATTCCTCAAAACACCATGTTTTCCAAAGTGTGGATCAACTATAAAACTCTGAATCTGAAATAAATGGATTTCTTTGAATTATTTCATGCTGTGCATCTAAAGCTAAGTCTCTTTGCCTTTTATTTCACTCACCCTCTTTTTTCCTAGATAGTTTTATCTAAGTATTTTGGTTTGATGACAATTTTTTTAATTTGGGGAAATATGACTTCTAGGAATGTTCTCTTGAAAACTTATTTGAAAGATATATTTCAGACTTACCATCACTTTGCTATTTATTAAAGCAATCTGACTTTTCTTGATCTGAGAATGAAAAAAAAGTGTTCTTGCTTTAAGGAATCAACTAATTAAGGCAGAGGTGTCAAACTTGCAGCCCGCTGGCTGGATGCATCACATGCTGGCCCCACCCCCACCCAGTTTAGCGAAGGGGGAAAAAGTCCCAATACGTCATGTGATGCTGCCGTGATGATGCAAGTTTGACATCCCTGAATTAAGGTAACGTGACTCTTAAAATACAAGTACCCTGTCTGACAGAGTTGATAGCATAGAATCAGCCATGCACTCAATAGAAAAATGCTTATCAACACGTTTTGAAACAATTATACAAAGAAAGCCTAATTTCTCCTGAAAAAAAATACAGCATTGATAAGAGACTACATATCAGCTCAAAATCAAATCCCAACCCAACAACCAACTACCACAACTACTACCTCAACTATAATCACAACTACAACCAAAAATAACCACCAAACCACAACCACAAATAATTACTATCCCATCAAATAATTCCACAAATGATATCTCCTTACTCATCAGAGACACCATTGAACATGATCAGAAACGTCCAAATGCCATCTTATTTGGTCTTGAAGACACCAACGAATCAGATGACATCACCAAAGTTCGTAATATCATAAGCAACTCAAATACAACAAACATCTCTCCTGAAGATATCAT
>JANHFN010006967.1:27495-42228 GCA_032468175.1 Toxicocalamus goodenoughensis
ATACCTCCGAACCTCCTGGACCCCGAGGCGAACTTTGGGGGGCGGAGCGCGACACCTGCTTAACCCAGCTGGTGCGCCCTCCCCTTACCTGATATGCCCCCCTGTTCCCGCCATATCTAGCAGCCATATTTAGCAGTGTTATTGCAATTTGAATGCTATATTCATTTTAGATAGATAGTCTGATACCTGTCAACATCAATTTGTCTCCATACATCCTTCAGTGCCCAGTGGCTTCCCTGTTCAATCTGAATATTTTAAGGAAAAAATATGAAAACTCCAGCCCTTAGACGTTCAACTGTGTTTGTAGGGCACTATTTTAGTGGTACAAGAAAAAAAAAAAATTAAAGGCAAATTGATTAAAGTAAGTAATTAGAGTCTCAGGGGTGGGCTGCTAATGGTTTGCACCAGTTTGGGTGAACTGGATGTAAATTTTACATTTGGTTTGCTGAACTGGTAGTTGCAATGACTGGCTGGCTCTCCCCACCCTGCCTCTCCCTTCCCATGAGTCTCCATGCAATCTGTTTGGATCCCAGGTAAGTGCAGGGCCTACTCAGACGCTTGGGGAAGGCAAAAATGGGCTTCCTAGAGGGTCCATAAGGCTGGAAATAGGCCCACTTCCAGCCTCCAGAGCCCATAGAGGGGGGAAAATGGGCATCCTGGAGGCTCTGGAAGGCTGGAAACAGGCCCATTTTAGGCCTTCAGAGGGCCTCTGGAGCCTGGGAAGGCTGTTTTTGCCCTCCTGGAAGCTTGAGGAAAGCCTCCAGAGCCCGGGGAGGGTGAATGCCCCCCATTGTGGTGCAGGAGGCCAAGTAGGCCCCGCCCACCATGTCTATGCCCACCCAGCAACTGGGCAGAGAACTGGTTGCTAAATTTTTTGAAGCCCACCCCTGAATTAGACCCATTCTACAATAAAGAACTACATTTAAGTCTTATTAGTTTCACTCAGAAATGTTAACTATGAGCAAAACCAGAGAAAGCATGGCTAAATTGTTGTTCTTGTTCTCAAAGTAATCAACTCCAAAATAATTCTGCTGTCCCCTATATTTTACACTGTAAGTATTGGGGAAATGTTCCTTCATGCACTTTGCTTTTTTTGTGGCTCAAAAATTAATGACTAAGATGTTAATTTTACTCTCACCTGGGAATAAGTGCTAATGAATACAGTTTTTCTAAGTTAAATGTGTTTGATATAAATAAACAAGTATAAAAGTGTAATACTATGCAAAAATAAGTGTCATTTTATTTAGTGAGATTCATTTTTATATAAATGTGGGTAAAACTGTAACATTTTTTTTTCCAATTAGGTTTCACTTAAGATTAAAATAATTATTCCCATTAATCAGAATTGTTTTATTTATAGAAACAGTAACCACTATAATACATATAAATAACATTCAAAAATACAAATGAAAGGGCATGATAATATTTTTATGTTCTGTACCTAAGTCAAACATGAAGTCATATTCTGCTAGAAAATTGTAAATTATATTTGGAAATAAATCAATTATGACCTTGCTTCATAGTAGTACCTTCTTTATATCACTTAAATTAATTATATTGAAATTGTCTTCCTGAATTATTAAATGAAAACCAATGAATAATGAATATATTTGAGGAAAATGAGCCTCCAAAGATAGAAGTAGAAATATTATAAAAAGAGAGGGGGGGGAGAGGGATGGAGAGAGAGACAGGGAGACTGACCATCTGTAATAATGGCTGATTTAGTGTTTAATTGGTTCAGTTCACAGAAGGAGGTTGCATTTATGTAAACCCTTCAATGTTTGACTCTGCAGGCTTCAAACACTGCTCAAAATAGTGCCCAAATCCAGAGGAAGAAGAGGAACACACTACTTGATGTTTATCTTACTACTATCAAGAAAATAGTATCATTTAAGTGTACTTCACACATCCAGCCAAATTCAGCCATATATTTATTCTGACATATCCTCCCATGCTTATAATGTAGAAAAAACCTGGTGTTTCAATGCTAAATAAAAATTTTGGGATCTGCCCTAGATTAAGCTTAGTGAAACACATATTTTAAAATGATCTATGATGGGAATTATCAGAGATTTCAGTAATGAAGAATGGCTTTATTAAATGGTTTAAATGGGTGTCCATTCATCATTCACTCCCTTTTGCTCTTTCCACCATTGGATGTTGCTGTCCCAATAATGATGTTTCCTTCCATTTCCTTTTGTCATCATTAGATCAGCAAATATGTTTGCTGTCTGTAATGCCTCTTGACCTTTTGTTCATAAATGAATGATTGATTGATTAAATAAATAAGCAGCCTTAAATTAAAAAGTGGAACTTCTCTATTTCCTCTGGCTCCCCTCCTTCTTTTTGACTTTCTTCCCATCTACATAACATCAGAAAAACTTTTCTATAGAAAAAAATTAATTTATATTGTTGCTTGTCTTATCCACAGTCATTTTAAAACAGGATATTTTGTAACCTGAAACAATGTAGCCCACTCCAAATACTTTGGGGATGGCAAAAAAGCCAGGGGAAAAACCCAACATAACAGCAGTAGCATTTAGACTTATATAGCACTCCATAGTGCTTTATATCAGTCTCTGAGTGTTAGCATATTGCCAGGGTGGGATTCTACCGGTTCGGACCAGTTTGGGTGAATCAGATGTTAAAGTTCCATCTGGTTCGCCAAACCAGTATTTGAACCAACTGGCTGGCCCTGCCCACCATGCTCCGTACCTCTCAGTAGTCTCCATGCAGCCCATTTTCAATGGAGGTAAGTGCAGGGTCCACAGAGAGGCTCTGGGAGGGGGAAAACAGGACTTCCGGAAGTCCAGAAAGGGTCCTGTTTCTGGTTTCCAGAGGGCCTACAAAGCCCAAGGGATGCCGTTTTTGCCTTTCCAGAGGCCCGGGGGAAGCCTCCAGACACTTGGGAGAGTGAAAACAGCCTCCCTGGTCTCCAAAGGCCCACCGGAAGTCAGAAACAGGAAGTTCCAGCAGGTCACGCCTACGATGGCCATGCCTACTCAGCAACTGGGCAGCAAACTGGTTGCTGAGATTTTTGAATCCCACTCCTGCATTTTTGCCCCCCCAAAATTTGGGTCCTCATTTTACTGACCTTGAAAGGATGGAAGGATGAGTCAACCTTGATCTGGTTAGGACTGATCCTGGCACCACCATATTCAACAAAACCACCCCTCCCCCTCCCAGTCCTAAATATTAACAAACTCTGCATAATAAAAAAAAATACAATTTCTGATTCATGAATGGAAAGTCCAGAACATTGTGGGACATTCTGCTCTTCCTCAGGGCCATGCCTAACCTCTTCTAATTCAAGCCATTTTGAATGTGGTTCTGTGTTTTCTAGAGTAAACAGGAAAATCCCTACACTGACTTGTTTCATTCAGAATGCCATTTGCAGGACACCTTGAACTGCTTTTACTTTCAGCATTTTACTTGCAGAAATTACTATGTCATCCCCAGAATGGCATGAAATTAGTAGGGAAGAGAATGTTCCTGAGTTCTCTGTTATGCCCTTTCCTGGACCCTACTTACAGTCACTCATGCCTTAGTCACTTTCTGTCTTAACTATTGCAACACGCTCTACATGGGGTTGCCCTTGAAGAGCAAATGGAAGCTCCAGTTGGTGCAAAATGCAGGACCCACATGGTTTTGTGCACTTGTATCACCTGTCCTGAGGAAGCTGCATTGGCTGCCAATTTGCTTCCAGTGCAATTGAAGGTGCTGGTTGTCACTTTTAAAGCCCTTCGTGGCTTAGGATCAGGTTATCTGAAGGACCGTCTCTTGCTGGTAACATCTACCCAACCCATCAGAGCGGCGAGGCAGGAAATTCTGTGGGTCTCATTCCCGAGTGATATATACCTGGTGGTATATAGAAGAAGGGCCATCTCCATGGTGGCTCTCTCTCTCTCTGGAACATCATTACCCCAGAGATTAGAATGGTCCCATTCTAATACTCTTCCAGAAGGCGCTGAAGACCTGGTCTGCCAGCAGACCTGGGGAACCCACAGTGGGATGGAGCCCATTAAATGGCTCAAGTGATTTGCTGTTACCCGGGTGGGGTATTATATTATGCTATATTAATTTATTTGATTATTTTTATTGTTTTAAATGTGATTTTATATTCTGTAAGCCTTCTTGAGTTACCATGGGTGAGTAGGCAGCAATATAAATTCAATAAATTAATAAACAAACAAACAAACAAATAAACAAACAAATAAATAAATAAATTCTATACCTGAAGCTTTGAACATACCAATGCAAAGTCTTTGAGTGTATGTGTGTGTTTGCAAAAGTATGTCAGAGCCAAAAAGCAAATACAACCAGTGCTGCTATCAGTGGCTAGTTAGTAATATCATCCTTTCTCATCAGTACTTCTAAAAGCCATTTAGCCTCCATGATATTTTCTCCTTTCTCCTCTATACTGAAAGCTCAAAAGTGATGGGTAATGGGCTATTTGGATTGATTTAATGCCATTTGTTTATTTTAATCTGAATTGAAGATAGATGAATCATGCTTCCCATCTAACCAAACCAGGGCTACAAACAGTAAGAATGTGACCAACATAAAATGTCCTCTCATCTTGATTGCACAGAAACAAGGTTTCAGCTTTCTGACCCCAAGCTGTGCGATCACAACCCTGCCTTAATAGAAAGATTGTCTGTCATCAGCTGGTGATGCTTAGAAGGATGGAGGGAACAAAATGGGAAAAATCCACTAGTTGTACTGTTTATCATTCCTTGTACATCACAAAATTGGAACACCTCCATCCATTGATAAGCTAGAATAGAGACAGTCTGGGCTGAAAATGGAGACAGCAAAATGCATGTTGACTCAAACCATGAGATGGACAGCATATAAAATTAAATAAATAACTAAACAAACAAACAAATTGGTTGAGTTTTCTGTCAGTTCAAGAACAATTAGGAGGGATGAGGACAGACTCTTGGTATGATAGAGACAACTTTGATCTTTAATACTGGTAACCTGGATTACAGTTATCAACAGATTTGGAGAATTAAACTTATATTGAATAAAAGTAGAAAAAGTGTTTATACAGGTTAAAAATACTCCTAGGCCCAGATTTATCTATGGAAGAATAGGTATTTTTAGTGGCTAGGTATGCCTTTTAAAATCTTAATGTATTTCGTCAACTTACTGGATCTGGATAATAGTAGTTGTATTCATACCAGACTATTGCTATGCTTTCTATGTAGAACTGCACTAATCCGATATAAAAAAAAAGAAGCACAGTATGAATCACATACCAACCATATGACCAACTGACCAAATGTCTCGTACACAATACATTTATAAGCTAAGGAGAACAGGACAAGAAAATCCTGCTGCTGATGTTACCTCGTAATGTCTCGTAATGAAACATTCAAAAACTAATTGAAACAAGTTTGGAGAGCAAACCACTGCCCTAATCTAAAATCTGGGCTATATGTATTTTCTATTTAAAAAAAAAGAATACTTGTAGAATTAGTTTGTGAGAATCAAAGTTTGTATTACTTCAAGTGGTTATATAACACCTCTTGTAATCCTATTGTAATGTGTTTCTATTAAATTTTAAAATTCTCAGATTTTCAGTTCATGTGGACATTTTTGGGCTGACTGAAAGCCTCCCTGCTGCACATACTAATGAGGACCAACACTTCCTGATATCCCTATCATGATAAACAGAACTTTAGTTAAATATCTATTGATTCAGAATTTTAATTAAATATGTATTGATTCAATTATGAGACATAATGAGTGGTAGATCACCAGTTCTATTAGCCACCAATTAAATTTCCATTTCTTGGACCTACATTGAGGTTTGATTTTAAAAATCCAGATACACCAATTGAGCCAGAATTACTGAAAAACTCCAATTGCTACCACATGTTTGGAAGACAATTTTCCTAAATAACTGAAATTATATGAGATATATTCAGAAATCTTTGAGACAGTTATGTTGGAGACAGTTGATATAAGCTGCAATAGCTTTCCCATTTGTTTAAGAGTAGTTGTTTTAAGATATGTGCTTAAAATGCATATATAGAGAGAATAATATTTTATGACAATCTTTTAAGTTAGGAAGAAATGGGATTGAACAGATCTGTGTGAAACAGACCCAAGCAACATGGATTTGGAATCATTATTTTGCAATCCTTTTACAAGGCCCAGGATACTTGTACCTAAATTTTATTTACCATCTTTGCATTTTTTTTAATTTTTAGAGGGACAATCTCACATCTCCCCCCCCCCTCCCGCATGCACACACACACACCTGGTCATATAGTTCTCTTTTTTTTCACTTCCTGTCACATTCTCCTTACTCTTTTTTTCCCACTTGATTGATGAAATGTAGTATTTCCCACTGAAAATCAAAGGGTGATTATGTTGGTCCTTCCCAAGATAAAGAAAGGATCAGTGAACAATATTCTGCTTCTTAAGCCCCGAATTTGTCAATTCTGTAACCAGAAAACCAGGAACAAAAACAGCTACTCACTTTCAAACTACAAGTACTTCAGTTTCAACCATAACAATACAAGAGCACACAATAGATACAAACTCAAGGTAAACCGTACCAAACTTGATTGCAGGAAATACGACTTCAGCAACAGAGTGGTCAATGTCTGGAATACTCTACCTGACTCTGTGNNNGCATGCATAAGTACACCAACATTCCTACCTTCCCTGTCCTATTGTTTCCTTTTATTTTTATTATATGTATCCATTTCATGTATTCATAACTATGTCATAATTATACCTGTTATCTTATAATAGCTTGACAAAATAAATCAAATAAATAAATAAATAAAGTGTTGTCTGAACAATGAGATAACAGGGCCTGTAATTCAGAATGTATAATGACACATACTTACCACATACTTATAGTTTCCTCACTCTTTGCATAACCTTCTAGTGCTTAAAATGTTATTCTTTTTTGGCTTCTGAATTATCCTACTAATGCTGCAAATTTATCTATTTATCTTTGACAAATAATTAGCATTTGCATAACTGCTGGTAATTTGTTGTTTTATCCACAGTGACTTCAAAATGTTGCCCTGATGGAATATCGCTTTTATGAATTTCAAAAAAGGTCGCTTTTCAAAAATAATAAAAAAAAGAAAACTGTTCCATTTTGTTGCATGCATAATACTATAATTGCTCAAAAGTGTGTCAGAATTAGCCCATAAATCAATCCTGAACTATTTTCTTTAATAATGAAAGGAAATTGTACAGGTGTACCTGCATTTTGCAATGGAAATATTTATTTTTTCTCATCCTTTAACCTATATTTCTAGGTTAATATAGTAAAAACATTAGTATACTTTAAATCAGGCTGAGATGGCAGTATTGGAAGACTTCAGCTTTGGGGGAAAATTTGTAATGTGGACCATAATTGTCAAAACTATTTTGTTTTAGAATTGTTGGGTATGTTCATTGCACAGGAGATCTCCTTTGATAAACATATCCAACAATTTTGAAACAAAAGAAATTTAAAAAATTAAACACAAATGTAAAATTAAAAGAAATAGAAAAAAGATAGATTTTTAATGAACCCAAATTTAGGTCATAGGAAGTAAAAAATCAAGATAAAATGAATTAACATTGAGTATTTTCTGAATTTATTACTTTTATAATTTACTCAATAACAGAATTCTGGGATATAAGTTGTTACTGTTCTTATGTGAATCACTGCAATTAGATTTCTGAAGGTGTCAGGGGGAATATCTGAAGGTGTCAGGGGAACAACCTTATAACAATGATTCCTCCAATATGACATATAAGACAATATAAAAAGGCAGGTTAAATATACCTTCAGGTAATGCATATTGTCAGGCTCAGGACAGGCAGTTGGGACAGGTACAGCATTACACCTATAGAGATAGGGGGCTCCTATTTGGGAGCTTCTCACAATGATAGTGACACTGATATCTATCGTAGGAGTTTGCAGACTAATTAAACATAAGATGTTAAAATGATGACGATGAAGCCCTTCTTCTTTCTTCCACCAGTTCCAGAGAAATTAAACAACCTTACATGGTTGTATGCACTGTTTTTATGTTGAATCATCAAACAGTATTGCTTATCTAGCATCTTCAGCACAGAAAGTATTATTCCTTTCGTACAAAGAGATGGCATCAATACCCCATGTAAAACTTCTTGTGTTGCCTAATACCTGATTATCTTCTTGAGCCGCATTGTGAACAGAGTCTCAGTATCAGGTTCCTATATCCTCCACCGAAAACAACGTGCTTTTCTGTCATCTCTCTACTTGCTAGCAAGAAGAATAATTCTGCCAGTTAGAAACAGTTAGAAATGGTAGATTAAAAATGGCAGTACCTCTGAAATGTTGAAATGGCTAGGTCCTTCGCTACAAAAATGAAAACTAGGTTTAAGGAGTTGTCTCACTTCTGTTCTCTGCTCAAACCCTGGAAATTATATTTCAGTATTACATTTTTGTCACTGTTTTTCCAGGATCTGTACTCAATTTCTAAGTACTCTATCTTGAACAAATATATCATGGTATAGAAATAGATGTCAAAATTGGGTGGTTCTGCTCACAATTTAAGGAAAGATAAATAAATAAAATAAAGTAAATAAAAGACAGATAGGATAAAGATTGGATCACTTTCAATTCCCTCCCCTGAAAATTACTGTTATTTGAGCTACGATGGCAATCTCTAATTTTCCATTAAATTGTATGAAGAAACGGAAGCTCTCCTGCTTAAACCTTACATTTGCATTTCCAATGTATTAATTAAAAGCATTTTACCACCAGTCCTAGTCTTTTACTCCCTCAGGCATTCAAAGTTAAGAATTATATTTCTTGCCGCACAATTTCCTCTTTTTCAATTCATCACAACTTTCTCCTTAAACCTTCTTCAGCCTTGTCTCAACTGCTCTTATGCTCCTGCTAAAATTTGATGATTGAATAATTGTATTTCCAAGAAATCATGCAGAACTGAATCTGTTGCCTTTATAACAGTTATTACTTACAATGGCAGAGAATATCCCTATTCTGATAGAGTTCATATCCTGTTCCTTTTTATGTGCTGCTGACTATGCACACATTTCTTTCTAAAATTTAGCTCTGGAGAACTGTAAAGCTGGATTTTAGGTGCAATTTAAACATAAAATACATACACATTTACTTTTATGTGAGTCCCATAGTTAGAACTATGACCAAATATATGTTTTGTTTTGTTCCTACAACTTTATTCATAAGATAATGCCTTACCCAAGGATAATTTTCATGCCCACCAAATTTTCTGCTTTAATTGATTTTTAACTACTAACTAACTAAATTGGAATGAAATAAACAAATGGAAAGCAAAGATATCACAAAGCCTAAAACTTCAAAATTACCTTTATGCTGAAGAAAGATTTGAGTTTCCACATTGTCCCTATAAACATTTTCAGAAAATCAAAATGGATACCATTGCTTTACAGAATAGAATAACAGAATGACAGAGTTGGAAGGACTTTGGAAGTCTTCTAATCCAACCCCTTGCTCAGGCAGGAAACCTATACCATCTCAGACAAATGGTTGTCCAATCTCTTATTAAAAAACTTCTAATGTCAGAGCATCCATAACTTTTTAGGGCAAGTCATTCCATGGATTAATTCTTCTATCTGTCAATAAATTTCTCTTTAATTCTAGATTGCTTCTCTCTTTGATTAGTTTCCACCCATTGCTTCTTATTCTGCCTTCATATTTGCTTTATTTGCAAGTATGTTCCCCTTACCCAGAGAAAAACAAACAAAACAAAATTAAGATATGAGAATAGTAAGTATAATACTATGGAGTATCTTTACCAGTTTGCCTTTTAGTACCTTGTGACATTCACTCAGACAATCATTTGGTGAAAATATTCAATATGTGCTCTCTAAATTCCAAATATGCCTATCATCCCCTAACATTTAAATGCTGCTAATTCTAACCTTTATCCAATGAATGAAAGCAAAAAGTACAGTGCATCAGGGAATCACTAATAAAACTAATATGAGAGACCTAAGAAAACAGAAAAGACAGGTTGAACAAAACAGGGTTTATCAGAAGAAATTATGGGAATGTAGCTGCTACCTCTGACCAATGACTTGATACAATCAGAGGCCTGTTATGATCTGTTTGTATAGATCATATGATCTGTTTATGTAATTTGTGGATATGATTTGTTTATGTCAGCATCGATACAATCTTGATATACTTGTTGCATTGTGTGTACAAGGAAATTGATAGAAGGATCATAATACATCAGTTTGACTTTTTAGCCTTAACATTTGTTGGACCACTTAGAGAAGCTAGAAGTTACAATGCAGTTCTTCTGTTCTTATTTCTCAGGACAAAATTGTAAATAATATTTGGAGGTTTTGATTGACATCTTGGGACTTGCATGGGAGTTCCTGCAATCTATAAGGTTTTTAATAACTAGTAAGTATATTCTGCTTAACATTCAAGTCTAACAAATGTATTTGTGGGTGTAGCACTGTTTGAAACTTCTTAAAATCTCTGAGATTATATAGCAGCTATAGAAAGTAAAGTAGTCTTATTAAATACCCAAAAGTTGTCCTTATTACAATTAGCCCCAATACAATTATTATTGATCCCCAGTACAATTATTATTGATCCAGAATATACCAACATGAGTGGTGAATGGGGTCTACATGGCTTCCCATCTTTCTGATTGTTAATTGCAACCTGAACCCAATTTTAAACTACAGAATATGATGTACAAAGTTTATACTGCTTAGACTCAAATTATTTAGAGGACCAGTGATTCATGTATAATCCATCTAGTATTTTGAGATCATCAAGAGACCTTTTTTTTTTCCTGTGGGACTACTATAGATAGATTTTACATCAATAATTATTTTCTCAAAGAAAGAGCTCATTCCATTGAGTGGAATGAAATTGCCACTGGGGATGAAGCAAAAGCCTTCTTTGCATGTGCTCTATAAGAGGTCCCAAGATATATCTTTTAGCAGATAGCAGTTCCTTTGCTCTATAGATTCTGAACTTCACAAAGCAAAGTTGAAAGAACATCATTCCAGTTTAAACTAGTAAGGATTATAATGTGAAAAGCAATTCTTTCTGTTCTTTTTACCTTTCAATTTTCCATTATATTAGTTTATATCTTCTGTTGAAAATCCTTAAAATTATTATTTTTTAAATCAGCTATTGAGAACTTATCTGTTAAAAGGTTATTCTACTCATTTGTGATCCTTGGTTATAATAGTATAATATATGGACAGTAAGGAAGTATTTCTACTCAGAGAACATTTTTTCCACAGCATAAGGAATTTAACAGTTACTTAATTCTTACTTGAATGAAATTTATTTGGGGATCTACTAATAAAATTAGTATTCATTTTCAGAATCTTTAGAGTTTCTATTAAATGATTGTTAAAATGGTTACTGTTGTTATCAAATTTAACATCTCTTTTTAAAAGATCCAAAATTAACATGTAGATTTTTTTTCCAATTTGAAGGATTCTGTTCATTTCAAACACTTAAAGAAAACATAACAGAAATCAGCTGTTTGTATTTAGCAAACATTTTTATTACTCATCCTATTCAAAATATTGTGAGTGCTAAAATCTTATGAAAAAAGCTTTGTTCTCATTCAATAAAAGAAACACAAAGGGGAACCTCTTCCCACTTTGTCATCTATGTCACAACTTAAATCCCAGCTGTTGCCTTTAACTGTTCAAGACAGCAAGACAGCACATTTTGTAGATTAAACCAATAAACTTTCAAACATAAAAGAAGCAAATTTCATAATTGTGGATTTCAATTAAAGGGAGAGGATCAAAGCAAACATTCTGCTTGAAATTGCACAGCTGCTGTCTACACCAAACTAAAAAGAACATTTGTGGCTGGAAAAGAAAGAGAAAGAAGGAGCTGAAAAGCCTGCAGTGAATCGAATTGGGGATGCACCTCACGTTCAATCAGTAATACAGAAATAATGAGTAATAAATCCCCTACCTCTCCTGTTCCCAACATCTGTGAAAGACAATTTGTAACAGCCTCAGTGTTAACACTGTGTAACACTCAGAAATTTGGTGACAAACAGGAACTATGTTTAAAAACAAAAGCTCAACCATGGTTAGCAGGAGAAGTGAACCCTTTCTTTTCATTGGAAGATTTTCAGGCAAGCAAACAAGCTTGTTTAGTTTACAGGGGGCTTCCCTCCCCCACCACTCACACTTGTGTGCACACGCTCTGTTTTCAAACCTGAACAGCATTCTGGAGATTTCACACCATTGGTTATGTTTGTGGGCTATGGGTGTAGGCCTCATACAAATGTGTTGAAGTATTATTGATGGCTGAGACAGTTCTGCTCTGCTAGTGAACCAATAATGTCAAGGCAGTACCTGAAAGATTAATTATAGGAGAGACTAGGCTGCAGTTTCCAGGGACTGAGACATTAATAGAGACTGAGCATTAGTTTCAGCAGTTCAAGAGAGAGCGGAACAAAACGCCTCAGACAATGTTATACATGTGAAAGTCTGACACTTACTGCTCAACAGCAATGAAAACTTTAGGACAATGTTATTTCACTTGGAAGTGCAAAGCCTTACAAAACGGGAACAACAAAAGGGAAATAACAAAAAGAACGATGGCAAGGCAGCCTACCTGTTTTGAATTGCAACAGGTTAAATAAAGAAATGGGAACCGCTTCCATTTGTACATGGAATGCAGGCAGAGGGAGGGACCCACTTTCCTGGATTTATTAATATAACGACAAATCTGGCTGGAGTGCTTTCTTTGCGAATTATTCTACCTTTGTAAACAATGGTGTCTGAAAAGCAATACTAAACATGAGGCCGGTAATCAGATTAGGACTTGAAAGGATTTGAGGCAGTTTTTTTACACTATTACCTGGCTTCTGCTGCAGTGGAAATTTATATTCCACAAAGAGTTTAGCTATAGAAAACTGAAGTGATGCAGTGGATGGAATTGCAGCCATAGCAACAGCAGCTTACAGTTCAGCCTCACACTATGAAATATAGGCACCACAATTCCCACATTGACATCACACTTAAAACCAGATGCAGTGATATAAAGCACATTGAATGTTGTTGGTTGTTGTACATGGGAAATTTTATTTTACCCAGCATAATATTGAAGATTCTGAATTTGAATTTAGTTAGCCATCTTGTACTAACGATATTTCAAGTTTAAGAATAAATTATTTTGCATGCTTTCTTTTTGCCTTTCAACATGGCTGCTTATGAGGCAAGCTCAGTTACACTCTGTGTATTTGACTGCTCAATGTCTGATTTTCCTTTTAGATATTTCTAAAGAAGGTTTTGCAAAGGATTTTTCCTCCAGTCTGAGTTAGGATAGGATAGCCTGAGGACAGATCTCAGGAAGTTTTCCATAGTGGTTCTCAGTGGTGGGATTCAATATTTTTTTACTACTGTGGGCGTAGCTTAGTGGGCATGACAGGGAAGGATACTGTAAAATCTCCAGTTAAAGGTAGTATTTGCTGGTTCTCCAGAACTATTCAAAATTTTCGCTACTAGTTCTCCAGAACTAGTCAGAACCAGTTGAATACCACCTGTGGTGGTTCTGCTCTACCATTATTAAGTAGACTTGGCTGCTATATACATTTCCATGTAAATCTCTTTGTGTGGGGGTGGATGTGTATCTCTGTGTTATGCAACACTATCCAGGTGAAGATGTAATCCCAATTCAAAAATCACAAAAACAAAAGCAATGTTGGTATCAATCATAAGGAGACAGTTTCAGTTCCAATTATTCACATTCGCGACGTTGAAATATGCAACATTAACTGTCTACTGGAACTCACACATTTTTATGATGTTGGTGACAGGATTCCCTACACATATATACATCCTTCTTCTACCCCTTTCTGACTCAGGAATTTCATTTGCAGTGCAGAGGCTGGCAATTCTTTTGCATAGCAGAATAGTTCACTGCTTCCCCTATGCCTGTAGAACAGATTGGATTCAATGCTTCTTGTTCTGTTTCATAGTATCTCAATTCATTTCAACATTTGTGAGTCAATGTTGTTTGATCATTTTGCAGTCCTATTTATATTCATTGAGAAGTTCTACTTTGCTCAACAGAAATAGTTCAGTTGTGTTGTGGCTTCCCTTCAGGTATTTTGCTGCCTGAGGCCAAGCAAAACTGGAATCTTAGGCAGCCATGAAGGTGTATAGTTCAAGGAAAGTCAAACTATTCTATCACTGAGGCAGAATATCCAGCAAGTGGGTGGTTTTTCCCTGGTGGTAAGAATGCAAAAATAGAAAATTCAATGAAAAACAATTTGTGGCCTTTTCTTAACATCCAAGATTTGTTATTTGAGGCAATCTCCTCATTCTTCTTAAAACTAACAAGTTTTATCTATAGTCTGCATCATCTGAGCTCATCACAGGTAGTCCTCCATTTGCTACAACTGAATTTCCATTGCTAAGCAAGGCAGTTATGAAATGAGTTGTGCCTGATTTGTTGTTGTTTATTTTATTCGTTTATTAAATTTCTTTGCTAATTGGTGACAGGAAGGGCATCCAGCCAGTAAACACTCAGCTCCATTCAGTTGCCCAAACTCCACAGGAATTATGTGGTCATTAAAAGAGGATGATAATTAAATTTCTATGCTACCTATCTCACTAATGCAGTGATGCCAGATGGCATCCTGAAGTATTTCCCAACTGGTAAAGGAGAAGAGTGGGAGATGTTGTGCTTAGAGCTTTGCAAAACACCAAGCA
>JANHFN010006969.1:0-12249 GCA_032468175.1 Toxicocalamus goodenoughensis
TGGAGCGCTTTAAAGATCGTAATACATATCTTGAAGCGCACCCGGTAGGCCACAGGTAGCCAGTGCAGCTCGCGCAGCATCAGCTTCTTCAATACCGACTTCTTCCTCTTTACCATCTGGAGGACAATGATCAATACAGATGATGTTGCAACAGGAGAAGGAGAAGGAAGTGATACTGCAGATGATTATGCAAGGAATCCAAAAGATACAAGTAAAAACAGATAATACATCCTTTCTCTAACTAACCCCTCCATTTTGCTCTCTCCTGCCCTAAATCTCAGAATTGTGGTCCTCTCAGGGTGGTGGTGGTGGAAAGAAGCCCAACCTTTTCCCCCCCTCCCCTCTCCAGATTGCTGACATAGGGAAATCAAGAAATCCACACCGCCCCACCGCCCCTTTTTCATTGTCTTCATCACCACCAACGTCCCACCCATTTTCAGAGCATCAGGGGAAAAAAGGCAGCCTTCCCTTGTAGGCAGAGATAGGAGGGGAAGGGAAAGGAGGGGAGGGTCTTTTCTGCCCCTGAAAAGGCAGGAAAAGTGGGCAGGAAGAGGTGCCAAACCACAGGGGAAAAAAAAGATATGCTTGGAAGAAATTTTCCAGAGTATTTACATGTATTTGGTATAATAGTGGAAGATTGATTGCTTTGAAAGGAACTGAAAGCAGGGCACCGTTCTAAGTTTTGGCTGAAGGAAGGACTAAAAAAAAGATGGAAATTTTGCGGCTTCCTCTCTTCCCATGGTAGGTAAAAATGCTTTGGGGGGGGGACACAGGGGAGGAATAAATTCCTCCGTTTGAATTTTTTTTTTTTTTTTAAAGGTAGCTTGTCACCCAGCATAGAGCCGAGCATCTCTACATGTTAAGGCCATGATGGCACGGGAGCCGCACGCCTCCCAGCTGATTTTCGGCGGGTTTGAGGCCTTTTTCGGCCTTCCCGGAGGCTTGAGGAAAAAGCCTTTGCAGGCCCCCCAAAATAGGCCCGTTTCATCACTTCCTGCCAATATGGGAAGTGATGAAATGGGCCTCTTCGGCCTGTAAAGGCTTTTTTCAAGCCTCTGGGAGGGCGAAAAAAGCCTCAAACCAGCCGAAAAACAGCTGTGAGGCGCACGTATGCGCAGTGAGGTAAGTTTGCCTGCGGCTCGCGTGCCGGCATACATGGCTCTGCGTGCCACCTGTGGCACCCGTGCCATAGGTTCACCATCACCAGGTATAGGGTTTCCTGCGTGAGCAGGGGGTTGGACTAGAAGACCTCTAAAGACCCTCCCAACTGTGCGATTCTGTTATTTAAAAAAAAAATAAAAAACAAAGAGGCCCTTGAACCAAGCTCAATTCCTGATGGCCCAATCATGCAGGCAGGAAATGATAATTACAGCTCAGAGCTCTTCCAGAGGCTTTTCCTGTTGTGGTTAAAAACCGGATTTTTTTTCTCACAGCTCTTTCAGAACCAGAAACGATTTTAGGAGCAGAGCAAAGCAATGTGGATAATTGAAGTAGAACCAATCAGTGTACGGCGGCAGCCAAAAAAGACAATGCAATCCTAAACTGCATTAAACAGAGGGATACAATCAAAATCAAGGGAGGTACTAATACCACTCTATAAAGCCTTAGCAAGGCCACACTTGGAATCCTGCATCCAGTTTTGGTCACCACACTATAAAAAAGATGTTGAGACTGGAAAAAGTACAGAGAAGAGCAACCAGGATGATGAGGGGACTGGAAGCTAAAACATACGACGGATGGTTGCAGGAACTGGGCCTGGCTAATCCAGGGAAGAGAAGGACCAGGGGAGACATGATAGCATCTTCCAATATTTGGGGGGCTGCCACAGAGAGGAGGAAGGGGGTCAAGCTGTTTTCTAAAGCTCCTGTAGGTCAGACAGGTAATAATGGATGGAAACTGACCAAGGTGAGATTCAACCTGGAAATAAGGAGGAATTTCTTGACAGTGAGAACCATCAACCAAATGGAACAGAAATTGCCTTCTGAAGTTGTGGGAGCTTCATCCCTGGAAGCTTCCAAGAAGAGATTGCACTGTGATTTGTCAGAGATTGTGTAAGGTTTCCTGCTTGGGCAGGGAGTCGGACAAGATGACCTACAAAGTCCCTTCCAACTCTGTTTATCTGTTATGGGTGTGTGGTGTGTGCATGTGACGGTACAGAAAAAGAATCGGCTACAAACGGTAACCTGGTTTCCAAAGTTGCTGGGGCGTTCAGAGTTCCTTTACAACCAGTGTGGACAAGACTTTTGAGTTTCCAAATACGTTTCTTTTCTCCCCCACCCTCCAGCCTTGCTCTCTTCGCAGGAATGTTGGCGTGATCGTGAGTCAGCAGCACAAAGGTTCTGGGAAGCCTGCCCATTTTGTGATTCAGATGAAGAAATCGCAAAGGGCACTGGCAGGCTCAACCAGAATGGCTTCCTGTCTGCGGTAAGCTGATTTTAAAACCAAGGATCCACCCACAATTTCTGCAACTCATTTAAGCTGCTCGGTACAGGAGAAGTATCTTAGCTCCAAAAATCAGCCCCGTTCTGTACTTGTAATCTTCGGCTTACGACTGACAATTGAGCCCCAAATTCCCACCGCGATTCAAAGCGATGAAAGTAAAATCACTTTAGGGGAGTTTAAGTGAAACTCACTTTAAGTTTAAGTAAGTTTTGCTCCATTTTATGGCCTTTTTTGGCTAGTCGTTAAATGAAACCCTGCCGTTATGTTAGTAACATGGTTGTTAAGTGAACCTGGCTTCCCCTATTGACTTTGCTTGTCAGAAAAAGGGACCACATGATTCTGGGACACAGCAATTGTCATAAATATGAGACAGTTGCCAAAGGTTGGAATTTTGATCACAAGACAACAGAGATGCTGCAATGGTCGTGTGAAAAATGGTCACAAGTCACTTTTTTCAATGCTGTCGTGACACTAAACAAGTGATTGTGTCAAGGACTAGTCGTAATTATGAAAGCCAGAAAGTTCGTTGAAACAGATCTAAGATCTCCCACTTAGAACTGTTTTCTGCTTAGCATTTATTTTAAAAGTAAGGTTGAGACACTCCCCTAGAAAATTATATAATAATATTATTATTAAGTTGAGAGCCATCTTGAAACTTTTGTCTCATGGCTATATTGGAGAAACGATTGATCCAGAAGGTCATTGATCATTCTTAATGGACCTTCCAGGAAAAAAAAAATTAAATCCCATATGGAGTTTTAGACTAAGAAACCCCGAAAAAATCCCGATTGGCTCAAATGCAGTACTAAAGTTCTTAAAAGTAGGCAACACAAAACAAAGATTACTTGTTGGAAAGAGCAGGGAAGCAGAAAACTGGTTGGAAGGATTAAAAAGGGTTTTTTTTAAAGAAAGCTACAGTTTCCAGGATATTTAGAATAGAATAGAATAGAATAGAACAGAATAGAAATCTCTCAGTGTGAAACTAAAATCAAAGAATTGCTCACAAAATATAGCTATAGTAGTATTCCCAAACTTTTTATTACCCGCAAACTGCTTATCAGACAGTCTTCTTGAACTTTGAGGGCCAGTTATAAATCCCTTCAACACTGTCATAATTTGGAATGGTCACTGAACAACTGGTCGTAATTCAAGGACTACCTGTGAAATAAAAACAGTATCACTGAATTATTTTCATACTATCTCAACAAATCACCTGTAGGAATTTCATCCATTTTTGTCTTGAGAATACTTCTGGGAGGTTTTCACTTCTGGGAGGTTTAGTACACGTGGCAATCTGTGAGTCCATTTAAATGTCATGGTTTGTGATAGGTTAATGGGTTTGTGGATTGTCCAAGGGGAAAAAAAACACATTTATCCAATTTGGGGTAATTTACTTAGGTTTGGGAAGTAGTGACATAGATTTTAAATGCTTGAATTTGAGTGATCCTGTTTCCAGGTTTAATAAAAACAATTCAACCTTGCGTTTAATTATTGGGATGCTAGGAAGTTACTATATCATTAATTGATAAATCGGTCCTCTATTGCTGTTGTAATAAATACTTAAATAATGTACTCCTATTAATGTTATTTAGGATGAATTCAGTTAAAAAACAAACATTCTCAAATGTGATCTTTTTCTGTTCAATCTCATTGAAACTATTCCATTTTTTTCTGGAATCTTCTGAATTTTAGCTTTTAAAATGAGCACTGTAGACATTTCAACCAATGATTCAGTTCATTCAGACTTATCCAAAGAGGCTTGACTGGACATGTCCAGCTCTCAGCTGTCATTTCCAGACCATTAGATCATCTCAACTCACTTTCCATCAGAATATCAGAACAGCTCTGTGTGTTTTGCCAAAGTAGCAAGAAGAAAAGAAATAAGCATTTTGCCACTCGGGTCTAAAAATTAAGCAGGGCTACTTGTGCTAATTTTATTTATTTAGATTGGAAGCTTTATATGGCCAGCCACCCATTCTTGGTAACTTTGGGTGGCTTACAAATAAGATTTGTAAGGTTTGAAGAATTGCAATCAATAAATAATCAGCCCACAGGAGTATTTTCCAAAAAATAAGATATTTACAAAAGCATGATTTGGCACAGAAATGCAGATTCCAGGCCAAAAGCTAAAACAGTGGTTTATGCTGAAGGTTTCCACAAATTTATGGAGTCCAGTTTTTCTCAAACTTGGTAACTGAAAAATGCATGGATTTCAACTCCCAGAATTCCCCAGCCAGCAAGGAAACATTCTTGACCGTTCAAAGTTACAACAGTACTGAAAAAAAGTGACTTATGACTGGTTCTTGACTTATGACTGTCATAGCAATCTGAGAGTCATGTGATCTGAATTCAGGTGTTTGCAATTGGCATGTGTTTACAGTGTTTGCAGTATCCCAAGATCGTGTGATCACCATTTGTGGTGTCCTCCGAGTTGCCTCCCAATAAGCAAAGTCAATGGGGCATGCTGGATTTGCTTAACGACGGCATGGTTCACGTAAGAACTGCAGCAATTCGTTTAACAGCTGTGGCAAAAAAAAGATCGTAAAATTGGGCAGAATTCACTTAGCAACCGCCTTGCTTAGCAATGGAAATTCTCATACTGATTTTGGTCATAAGTCAAGGATTATCTGTTCTTTGGGAAAACAACCTCCCTTCCATACATATAGTAAAAGTGGTTACATCTGAGTACAAATAAAAGAAAAACAGAAATTTCCTCTGTATTGTCAACCTTTTCTTCTTAGGAGACAAACAAGACAGTCCTATAAAATCTATTTGGTTTCTTATTGTCTAGAAACCTTTTGATATAATCAAAGCACCTTCTCTAATGGTGTACAAGACTCCATACAAAAGCTCTTTTGTAAACACAGATACTTCTTTCCATACAGTAGGGTTTTTTTTTACTCTGTTGCTAAGTGATGTTGTTTTTTTAAAAACCTCAAGCTGACTTCAATTCTTCTGAGGACTCTAATAAATGCACCCAGGTGATCAACCTGGTCATAAGATTGGGATGCATTGTTTGCATGCCCTGCAATATTCCCGGTAGCAATTGTTATCCAGAATTATCAGCACAGCATAGAAATGTGTTTTAAAGGTGTTGCAGAACAAATCACAATTCTCCCTTGCTTGCACCATGGAAATCTCCATATACATTTAGAAACACTACAAATTATTGCCAAATGTTAAGGTTTTTATTGATGCAGAATTCCTCAGACAGGAGATGGGTAGAAATAGTTTTAAAGGACGTTTGTAAGAGTGAAAAAGTATGGAGACGGGAAGCGACTAGGTTAGTGCAAACCCATTTTAATTATTTTATCTCATCTCCTGCCTTTCATTTCTTTGGCTGTTTCTTGTTTTTGTCTTCTTCTTTTCCTGTGTGTTGCTGATCCCCAAAGGAAAAAGTACAAGGGATATCCTTTCTCAGAATTGTGTCCACCTGAGTCTCGGGTCGTGCATCAACCGACACCAAGGGAGGGGACAGGAGTTGTTTTTATCCTGCACAGATAACTGGCTGTAAGTCCCTGTGGTTGGACACCAGGGACCAGTCAAAATTGCTACTGGTATACTGGCCTCCCTGCTGCCCAGCAGTATTCCTGCCTGGGCTACTGGATGCTGGTATCAAACTGGCAATACAGTCTCTGAAGTTTGGGCACTTGAGGATTTCAATTTGCAATTTGTGATGTCGATTCCAAGGAAGCTCAGAAGTCTGTGGCCTCTATGGTAACTGTGAACCTGCTTCAAGTCACAGACAACCCAACGCATACCAGCGGCTGCACATTGGATCCAGGTTTTTTTTGTCTTAGAATAGATGTGATCTTGTAGTGGAGGACATTAACACATCTGTTGTGTTGGTCAGATCACTGATTACTTTCAGTCACTGGTGCCACCTTCTGTTATGGGAAAACAGCTTATTTGATCAGCCTGCTTCAAGCACTAGATCAGGGGTGTCAAACTCACATTGTCACGGCAGCGTCACGTGACGTATTGGGACTTTCCCCCCTTTTGCTAAACTGGGTGGGGACGTGGCCAGTACGTGATGCATCCAGCCTACGGGCCACAAGTTTGACAGTCCTACGCTAGATGGATCTTATGGGATTCCAAAGAGACTGAGCTTCTCGCTGAGGATCCAGTGAGTGATTTGACCAAGACCTTGATCACCATCTGGAACTGGCGGTGTCAGTCACCTTGGACTTCATCACCCCATCACTTCTCCCTGTACAAAAAAAATTAATTTACTGAGTAGCTCCAGAAGATGAAGTGCCAGAAGAGACAATTGGAGAATTAACAGAGGAAGACTCACTGCAAAACTGATTAAATATGGGTAAGAGCCCATATTATAGATAACGTTCTAGATCCAAGGTGGTGATCCAAGGTGGTGAAACATTAAGATTTGTCTACTCTTATTGCATCAGTTGATAACTGCCCAGTGGCCCTTATTAAGATTATCTGCAAGGCTGCTGTAAGGAATAATCTGCCTTTTTGGTGAATAACGTTTCTCGGATTCATGCTGAATTTACTCGGACAGACCAGGAGCGAGGTATTGTGCGATCTGGGTTGAGTGAGAGGTGGTGACTCATGAGTAACCGGACAACGTTCTCTGTGCTATTAATTCAGTTGTCTGTGGGATCCAAGTCCCTCTTGGATTAAGACAGCCAGTCAGTGCCAACTTCTTTGAAAGGAAGGGTGGTGTGTCTTTCTACTTTGAAGGAGGCTTTTGAATACCCTCAGGCCATTAACAATGTGTTTAGGACCATGGCAGCATCCCATCGTCATATGACCACCATTTGCATGCTTCACAGCTGGCTTCTGACCAGTCAATGGATTGATAAATCAACAAGTTGCAGTCACATGATTCTCCGCTTCCACAACCACTGTGGAAGTTGTTCATAAGTCCATAATCATCATGTGATGTCTTGCTTAATGACCATGTTGCTTATTGATAGAGTTGCTGCTCCCAATTGCTACCATTAAGAAAGGACTTACTTGTACTGTGATCCAGAGTTCTATTTATATAACTGTATTTGTATTTTCTTTTATTCTTTGAGTTGCCATGAATTGCTTTGGAGACAGCTGGTATCTCCAAAATAAAATAATATGTAAAAAATATTGGTTAAAAAGATGACCCTACTAGTTTACTTTCTTTAACAGTTTCTCTTGTCTTTAGGAAAATATAGAAAGCTTGGAAAGTGTACAAAGGGAAGATAATTCTCTGCATTCATGCAAGGCCAATGAATCTCCCCCCAATGGAGGTTCTCCACAAAACCATCCTCTTTAGCAAAGTATTGCAGATTCAGCTTTATCACACATAAAAAAAGAAATTTAATAGGGATGGATGGGGACAGAACATGCAATCTTTCTACTATCTATGGAAGCCAATTGGTTACATTTGTGTAACAACTCAGCTGTTTCAGCCCTTTTTGTAGGCTTGCAAAATATGCTGAATCACAAACTGTGGGCTGGGTTTAATTAAGACACTGAACTAAAAATATAGCCAAGATTAAAACAAATTAAGGTGGCTTTGTTATGCATCTATGGAGGAGGGAAGCAAGTGAAGCTGTGCACAGCAAGACTTCATTGTGCAAACAACAGAAACTATGCAATCAGCATCTGTCATCAACAGATAACCCAATTGTTTGCAAGATGTTATCAAGATATCTTCACAGTTTGGAATAGAGGTGACTTTCTAGAAGTCTCCCTATATTTGAGGGACTACCACAGAGAGGAGGGGGTTGGCCTATTCTCCAAAACATGTGAGGGCTGGACAAGAAGTAATGGTTGGAAACTTAAAAAAGATAAATCCAACCTAAAATTAAGGTGAAATTTCCTGACAGCGAAAACAATTAATCAGTGGAACAGCTTGCCTTCAGAAGTTGTGGGTGCTCCGGCACTGAAGGTTTTTAAGAGATTGGACAGTCATTTGTCTGAATGGTATATAGTTTCCTGCTTGTGCAGGGGGTTGGACTAGAAGACCTCCAAGGTCTCTTCCAACTCTGTTATTCTGTTATCACTGGTGGTTTTCAAGACAAGATTGGAGAGCCACTTGGTATAGGTTCTCCTGCTTGAACAGGGGGGTTGACTAAAAGACCTCCAAGGCCCCTTCCAATTCTGTTGTACTGTTAATACAATTATTAATACCCCTTTTACAGACCTGGTTAACCTTTGATTTGAATACAGTGTCTATAGCTGAAAACAAGTCCATAATCTCCACTTAATATATCTTTTATTAGTCTAGGGCCTTCCAATATGATGGGTTTCTGCCACATGCTAAGCCAAAACATGTCCAGCTTGGTTTTGGATTAGAACTTTATACAAAACCAGTACTTCTGGTAAATAAATGATTGGCAGCTTAACAGCTTCCATGGATCCTTGTCAGTTGAACTTTGTTCAGTAAACTATGGAAAAGCAAGACAGTGTTGTTGACATACAGATTGCATAGTTCAAAAGCTTCCATGGTCACCTGTGGGAGACAAAAGATGTCCCATGGATCATGCCATACTATAAATGAGACAATTTATGTACTTGCACTATGAGCAAAAGATAGTTCAAATATTGTTGCTTTTATTGGACAACAGATTGTGGTTGTATTCACTCTTCAAGCCAAACTGTTTCTAATCCATCTTCAAACAGTTCTCTTTTAGGATTTCTCTTAGAAAAAGCGGTACAATAAAAAAAGAAGATACCCAGATCCATTTGCTATCAAACTTCAACCAATCAGTTAAAATTTTATTACAATCTTAGGCCAGCATAATAGTAAATTTCAAATAGTCACAGAAGGTAATTGTGCTTATAAAGGTAGTTCTTAACTTATACCCATAATCGAGTTTGGAATTATGGTTTAGTTATATGGGTCACCGCATAAATGTGCCCAATTTGCAAACTCTTTTGCAGTAGTCATCAAGTGAATCCATTATCTGCAATGGGTACTTTTAGTCGGAAATCAGAAATAAATGGTTTCCAGGAAAAAAAAAAGATGTAATTTGTGGTGCCAAGACTGTGGAAACAATCATAAATGCGGTCTAAGCATTGAATGGCCAAAATGTGAATTTGGGTCATAAGAAGGCCTGGGGAAATCTGTTGTAACTTTGAATGATTACTGAGTGACCAGTCATAAGATTATCTGTATAATAAAACAAGTTATAGTCACGCCAGAGTTTTGTTCTCTGCTCCTCCCTCAGACAAATTTTTGGGACAGATCCATGGAGGAAACTCTTGCAGCCAGCAGCATAAACACAAGATTGGATTTCAGATGCCTTTTGCCTCTTCAAAAATAATAAAACCCTCCAAAGAAGCAAACAAGCTCAGTCTCAGGCTTCCTTCTTCCTGGAGGAGAGGAAAAACAGGATTTTCCAGGAACAGAACTAGAGCAGTCTGGGAGAAAAACAACCTTTAGCAGCTCTGTTATTGCCTTCCATTTGTTTTTTGAAACCAAATCTGGTTGATAAGAAGACTCCGTCCTTTCAGAACTATTTATCACATGAGGGACTTGGCATTTTAAGAAGTACCTTGGGGTGTTATTCTTGCATTTCATTTTCTTTCTCTTTTTCCTTCTCTTTCTGTTTCCTTCCTTTTTGGTCTTTTGTCCTTTCTAATCGTCCTTCTTTCTTCTTTTTTCTTCTTCTCATCTTCTCATCTTTTTCCCTTTTTCATCTTTTTTTCCCTTTTCCTTCATTCATATCTTCCCTTTTTCTTTCTTCATTTTCCCTTGCTGTCTTTTCCCTTTTCTTTCCTTCTCATTTTCCTTCTTTTTCTTTCATTTTTCCTTCCTGTCTTTTACCTTTTCCTTCCTTCTTAGTCTTTTTTCTTTTCTAATCTTCCTTCCCTCCTTCTCATTTCCCTTCCTTTTCTTTCATTTTTCCTTCCTGTCTTTTGCCTTTTCTTTTTCCTTCATTCTTGGTCTTTTTTCCTTTCTAATCTTCCTTCCCTCCTTTCTTTCCCTCTCATCTTATTCCTTTTCTCATCTTTTTTTCTTCACCTTTCTTCACATCTTTTTTTCCCTTTCCTTCCTTCCTTTTTCCCTTTCTCATTTCCTTTCCTTTTCTCCTGTCTTTTCCTTTTCCCTTCCTTTTCTTCTTTCCTTTCCTTCTCATTTTCCTTCCTTCCTTTTCTTTCATTTTTCCTTCCTGTCTTTTCCCTTCTTTTTCTTTCCTTCTCATTTTTCCCTTTCTCATCTTCCTTTCCCTTTTTTCTTCCTTCCTATCTTTTCTTTCTCTCATTCTTTTCCTTTCCTATCTTTTTCCCTTTCTCATGTCCCTTTCCTTTTTGTTTTGTTTTTCTATGTTAATGCCTTTTTAAAAAAACCATATGTGGTACCCCCAAAAAGGAACTTTCATGCTGAAATAGGAAAACAAACACAACTAAGCTTGTTCTCAGCAAGGCAGTCAAACTTTCTCTTCAGAAAAGCAATGGCAAAAGGAAAAAAAACCTTGAACCTAAAATATACTCTGATTTCTATCTGAAAAACAAGTGTTTTGTGCATATTTTTTCTTTTTCCTTATATTGTTTCACTCTTGATAAGTGACTAAACGCCTCAGAGACGCTTTCCCGCCCTTTGCCCCTGAAAACTGCCCTACTCCCCCACCCCACCCCCACCGACTTTGTTCTTCTACGCATGCGCCAACAGGCCGTCAGCCTCCCTTTTTCCTTCCTGCCCTTTCTCGAAATCTGCTTCTCAGGGACCGAAAGGCCTTAGCAACAAGAATGACCTCACTGCGCACCAATCAGAGGAGGGCTTCTCTGAGGCATTTCTCCCTCCCCTCCCCACCGCCCAAGCCCAGAGTCCCGATCTTTCCAGAGCTTTCCTACTGATTGCATCTTGCGGAAGCCAATCAGCGTTCGTTCTTTCTGTCTCCCACCAATGACGGCTCAGCAACGTTTTAGCCCCACCTCTCGACTTCGTAGGATTATTCTTCCAAAGACAAGGGACTTTTTACCTCTACTTCGTATCCATTCTCCCCTCTGCCTCCACCTCATCATTTCGAGACTGGTATTAACAGGGAAGCATACATCATTTAATATATTTCAATTTTTTTAAAAAAAAATCGTCGAACGAGAGGAAATTGAGGCGCAGAATCCACTTTTTAGAGAGTTCTCCGGAGGGACTATTTCTTCACGCGGAAGGATATTCAAGTGAATCTAAAGGGCGGGGCGACTAAGACGGAACCCTATAAATAGGAATTGACGCGTTGCCGGGCAGACATTGCTGGTCGAAGAAGAAAGTTGTTGGGAGTTGGGTGAATCGTCACCGCGATATTATTTATTTCCTTCAGGCTGCCTGAGTGAAACGGTAAGATGATGAAGAACAGATTATGATTTAACGTTACTTTTAATGAATATTTTTTTAAAAAAAAAATCCCGACTTTATTCGGGGATATTTAGCTGCTCCTGTTCGGACAGGGCTCGGGGGTGGCGTCACTGTTGGGCCATTGTGGCGAGGCGCTAGCCCGTGAGGAGGGTCCTGACTAACCCCCGGAAGAGGAGGATAGGGTGGCTCCGCGAGGGGGTGGGGGGCTCGGAGGTGCCGCTTTCGGCGCCCATTTAGAAAAGGGGGTGCTGAGTAAAAAAAATTAAAGGACGACTTTCCGATAAATATCTCAGCCTTTGGGGAAAGGAGGAGCGCTCAGTTATGGATTTAGACGGCCGGATCCCTCTCCTACCACCTTAGGGTATAAGCTCCGCTTCTCAGTAGGATTTCCTCCCAGGTGAGTATAAGCGATCCCCCCCCCCCCCGCCTGGCGCTCTTTATTTTTTTTTATTTTTTTTATATTTATATGCCGCCCTTCTCGGAAGACTCAGGGCGGCTTACAAAGTGTT
>JANHFN010006970.1:24899-35766 GCA_032468175.1 Toxicocalamus goodenoughensis
TTGATGTTTTTGATTTGACTTCTGATTTTAAATAAGCTTAGCTGGTGGATTGTATTTAATTTGATGTTGATGTACACTGCCCCGAGTCCCTCGGGAGAGGGGCGGTATAGAAGTCGAATAAAATAAATAAAATAAATAAATAAAATAATTCAATTAATGCAGAGTATTGGAATTGACTTGAAACAGTTGGAAAACTATTGAAGCCAACAAGCAAGTAGTAGAATAAGAATCAAGGTTAAAAAAATGAGCTCCACAGAACCTTAGACAATATCACAGATCTTTATTCCAATATAAATCCAAAATTATGTAAGCTCTTAAGTGACAATGTAGTCTCAAAACCTTTGTTAGCCTTTAGATAAAAAGAAACAGTCTTCAAGATTATATCCTTGTGCTGTGTAATTGATGAATGGCTCCACATGACATCTTCAGCCATCTCTCCTGAAGCAAATCATATTAAGCCAATATGTCAATTCAAAGGGTAGTTCATACTTCTTGCTAGGAAAATTCAGTTCAGTAACTTCAGGAAAGTATCCAGCAATTTGAACTATTATTCAGAAAGAATTCTAAGGTGACTCTTTTAATAGCTTTTAGGCAGGTCCAAAACCACACAATCTTCAGGCAAGATCAACTGGCTCAAATCAGAATAAAGGGTCTAGGAGATGAAAAAAATACATAGTATATCATGATTAATATATTTTTCATTGTGTTCATTGTGTAATTAAAATTCCTATTTGAACAAGTCCAAGTTGTAAGTTAGAGTTCATGGTTTGTGCAATACAGTTAGCAAGATAGAAACCCATTTGTGGTTTAGCTACGAAACTCTATGAAGCTCTATGAAAGTAAGCAAAGAACATGATTTTAATGTCATGCACTAGCTTTACTTCTTTGTTACAGCTTAGTGTGGTATCCAAATGAATTCTTAGACTAATTTGCAACCATAGATAGAGGCAAATAATGCAGAAACCCCATTACCCTGTAATTTTGTTTAGCATGTTTGTGATGTGCATCAAAAATACAAAATAATGCAAAATCACTAAATATAAAATGAGGTTAAATGTTTGAACCAGTATGGAACAAAATAATATGAAGAACCTGACATTTATGCTCTACAATTTTAACTGAATATCCCCTTCCATAAATATTAATATATTCTATGTTCAGTTCTATTATAGCTTCTAAAATTGCAAGTTATTTAAAAAATTGCAGCCAATGTAACCTTCATTTCTTTTCAGACAAAAACAAGCTAAATGATATATTGAATATACAAAAATCAGCATTATCATTTATTTCAAAATCAAGTATTGAACATCCCATATTGAACTGACACTTTGACTGAATAAAAGATTTAAAACTTTTCCTTCAAATTTTCCTATGTGGCAGTTTTCCTGATTTCCCGCACTATTTCCCTCATTAGGGGAAACACTGAGAATAAAGCAAAAAGCAACAACTGAGAGGATTTACATTTAAAAATAGTGCAGTGGACAAAACATTACTCTTCATCTTTCTCCATATTTTTGTAGTTAGCCAGCAGCAGGTGCGGATGACTGAGGAGAACAAGGACTCAGATGCGGGGGCCAGTACCATTAGAGACTGGACTGCTGCCTTCAGAGATTGTGAAGGATGGCAGCAACGATGAGGAATTTCCCAAGGAACATGTGCCAAGTGCACGTGCGCGCAGGGTTGCTCATAGGAAAGAGCAGCTGCAACACCACGGGCGACTCAGGGGTAGGCTGCAAGGTAATGGACCCTCCTTCAAGAAGATAAAAGCCAGCTATGAATTATATATTCTTTGTAGGAAGCAAAAACATTTTGAAACTCCAGCCTCATGGACATTGCAGTATCTTAAGTTGGTATTTGAAGACTCTTTTGTTGTAAAATATTTCTTATCTGTTATTGGCGAGGCTTGTGCTTATCAAAGTTAATTAGTTTGCAGCAGCCTTTTAACCGGTGATTCGTAAGAATCATTAAAAGGTTTCTGTTCCCTTTGGTTCGTGTTTGTTTTATTGGAAAATGGTTTGGGTCAGAAGACTTTGTGCTCCTAATCCATTTCCAGGAAACCTGAAACTGCTTTGCATAGAATTTTTTAAAAAATCCAATAATGGAGCTCTAGTATCTCATCTTGTTGCATTGAGAACTGCTGTAGAAACAAGATTAAAGAAAGGGATCTTGTAGAATTTAATAGTTCAGCCACCTCTTCATTTTGTCCATTATGAGAATAAAAACTATATGAATGATGTTACAATTTACAAAACCAGCATTGTGTAGACTAATTATTGTCATTGCAATTTGAGATTCTGCTGCTTGGCCTATTATAAAATTGGGCACAGGGCAATTCATTTAGTTGATGGCCTTGCCACCATAAAACAATTGTCTTAACCTCCTAGCTTTCAGCTAAGCATGTTATAAGGATTGTTTTATTTCTCCAAACCTTAAAACTCTGAGATAGTTAAATGTTATGTGATCCTAATAAAATTCATTACTTTTAGAATTTTATTTACAAGTAGTCCTCAACTTATGACCACGGTTGGGAGTAGATTTCTTGTATTAAGTCATTGCGGTCATAAGTCAAGGTATCCCTGTGACGAGATTTGATTTTACTTTTTTTTGTGGTATTGTTAGGATATATCACCATAGCTGATCAATGAATCCATGGTTGTTGAGTGAACACAGCATTTGTTAAGTGATGGTTGTTAAGTCAAGACCTACCTATATAAACTAAATTATAAGGACCTGTCCTAAAAGTTATCAACAACAATTTGAAATTTTCAGCCTTGAGAAGAGAAGACTATTGACAGGTCCTGGAACATGACAGCATTTTCCTCAAATGTCTGAAATGAACATCTAACAAAGGTTAAGGTTTATTTTCTGCCATTCCAGAGTACAGAACATAGAATGGATTTAAATTATTGGGAAAAATATTAGGAAATATGAATATTAGGGCAAAACTATAATAGTAAGAACAATTTGACAAAAGTGGAAACAATTAGTCAAAGAGATGAGCTTCTTTTCACTGGATAAGTTAAAACAAAGGGGCCAAATTGCTATTTGCCAGGGAATCCTATATTAAGACTTTTGCACAGTGCAAGATTGGATTTAAGGGGTAAATGTCCGCTTTCAGCTCTGTGATTCTTTGACTCTTTAATGGAAATTATGCAGAAGTTAGCACAAAAGTCATATTTTATACAAGTCAGTATTTTCATTTTTCACTTACCAATATTTTGACTTTCTTTTTTTCTTTCTTTTTTAAATAATTTGTCTCTGCTACTGGAAAGCAGCCTTTATGACTCTGTCATTAAGTGGCTGTGTTGGTCTGAAATTATCTCCTAAATTTCCATCGCAACCTTCTAGGAGCTCCGCCCCTTTAATATGATTCCTCAGTCCTCGAAACTCTTCTATCTAATAAAACAAGGAAATGGACATTTGACTCCCTCGATTAGTAGTTACACTGTTAAAAGTATACATTTTTTAAAAAATGCTAGTTATTTTTCCTCTTTAACATACATCCCACCATTTTAATTGTTATGACATACAAAGCTTTAAAAAAACATGTAACCAAGAATACATTTAAACTGAATTAAAATTATAGAAAAGAAATTTTAAAAAAATCAGATACTCCCCATGCATTAATTCATTTCCCTTCTTCTCACATTAAAATTTACAATTTCTTATCATCTTTTCGAACATTTTGAAGGCTTCTGAGGTATGGTAGACTTTACTGTATCAAATTCGTGATCGTTCCAAACAGAAATTGGATTAAAATAGAAATTTTTAAAAATCCGTTATGAACTTGGCAATGTGCCAACATTTCAACAGGTTTCCATTCCTTTGTTTTATGACATGATTACAAGACTGAAATGAACCAACTACATCAAAGCCACCTGGCTATTCTAACTGAAGACTAGCTTTGATAACTTATTCTTGCTTAATAGTAACATGAGCCTTGTATTTCACAAGGAGACAACCAAAGTCTTGAAAAACCAGAACAAAATCGACCATTTAAAAACAGAAAAATACAGAAAGGTTTTATGAGAAAGTAGGCAAAACTAACTCTTCTAAAGAACAATATGCTTTTAAAATGAATCACTGGGATAATGTAACAAATGATTTCTTTATGAAATTTATTTTCAGTGTAGTAGTTTTCTTTTATGTGGATGAAATTTTTAAAACCAAAGAGTTGAAATGAAAGAAAAGGACTAAAATACATTTATTAATTCAATGTTAGATATAGTGCACTATTGAAATGTATCTTCTTTTCCAGCAGGACTTATCATTCTGAATAATGATTTAAATTTTTTATGATCAGATTTTTTAAATTTTGCTACTATTAACCTGGTCTGGCTCAGTAGCCTTTACACTTCCATTTTAAACAAGAATAGCAGGTGACCTGCAGTCTACTATTAAACATAGCATATGCCCATAACTATCTGTTACCTGCTGGCCTTGCTTGTAATACTGTAATCATGTCCTTTTGTCAAACATGGATAGTAGCAAGAAGGAAGCCAATATCATTCAAAAAAAAAGTCCTTTCGGAGAAGCAGAAACCAAAGTTTCCCATTAAGAGAGAATTGCATGTAATTGTCCCTTAGACTCAGGTGAGTTATGTGTCAGCTATGAAATATTCTGGCACTGGTTGAAATGGCTCTGGAGAGCAAAACTAGCCAGCAACTACCGGATAGTGTTGCATTAAGTCCCCGGCACATAAATAAACAAATAACATATGTTTGAACATCTGCTAGTGTTTATTTTAAGGGAAACAAGCATAAAGGGTTTTTTTTTTAAGAAAACTGCTGGGCATTTATTTATTTCTCTTTTCCCCTCTACTTTTCTGACTTTCTTTCATAGTAAGTTTTTATTTTTATAATATAAGAACTAAATGGTAACAACAGTTCTTCATTTCTAACCTTTCCATTTTAATAACGCAAATGATTTAACCTTTATTTTAAAAGCCATAAACTGGTCAATTTAATGAGATTTCCAAGGAAAAGCAAGTATAATGCCTTGCAATGTATTTGTATGCTGTAACCTTTCACTGAGAATTTCAGGCTGTGGTCATAAGAACAACCATTACCTGAACTTGGGATACCGTTAAAGGATATCTAAATAAGATCCACGTAACACCTTCACTGCAGGGTGGAACTGTGAGAGAGCCTTCATACACCCAATAGTCTCTTAGCAGTGGATCTGAAATTGAAGGTTTGAAAGCAATAATGTAAACATATTTGAAGAAATGAAATCATCTTATAGTATGCAATCTATAGCTGTTCAAACAGAGCCCCTACGAAGAATCTCATAAAAGGCAACCTGCAGGATTTTATCCCTAGATTGTTCCGCAGCACAGAGAGGTTTGTGTAGACTGATTTTCTAGCAGAATGCAATAGAAAACATGTTTTCCAATATAGTTCTTATAAAAGCAATCCTTTCCTTTAGAAACATTTCAAACTGAAAGCAGAGCAACCACAATGCTTCCTATAGTTTGGTACCTCCAGTTTGTGGACATGCATAAGAACCTCTAACAAGAAAAATATCTGAAATAGCCCAGTTATTCCCCCCTATTGCATTGAATTCAAGATATAGATGTAGGATATTTGTGCAAATAAGTTTTTCTGGTGTTTTGTGACTATATAGCTTTCATTTCCATGTAACAGCTTCAATTTTAATCTTTTACTTTTCAGAATTATCCTAAACAAGTGTACAAATTTAATGCTGCTGACCTTTTCTTCCTAACAGTTTTTCTTTTGCATATCTTTTTGAAGCTCCTACCATGTTTAATATAGCTTCCTCACATGTAAATAGTTATCTAGTTCCTATTGAAATCTATTAAGAAGTAAATATGTATAAAACTGTTGTTTATATATACTTAGCTTTATCATGTTTGGTTGAAAAACACTGTCATGCAATTATCTAATGTACTTAAATAATGGAATTATAGGAACAAAATTTAAAAACAGATGAAGGGTTCTTCCATTACAAACAAATAATGCTGAAGGTCGAAGAGGAGGAAGGCAGTTGTTATAAGTTACAGATCAAACAACTGTGCAGATTAATCTGAATATTGGTGCTATTGTAGACATTAGACATCCAAAGGAACATCAGGCATGTTGTTGTTGTTATTATTATTATACACAAAAAACAACGGTGTACACAGCAAACGAGATGACTAGGCTGGGGTTCATATCACAAATCACTAGTCGAACACTTCCCAAATGTTTAGGACTGCATGATGTATCGGCGGATTATGTGAGCAGTTCCCAGTAAGATGGCCTTCTGAAGCTGACCAATAGTGATTTTGTCAGCACCAATTGTTTTTAAGTGCTTGCCTAGGTCTTTAGGCACAGGTCTCAGTGTGCTGAGTAACACTGGAAACATCTACACTGGTTTATGCCAGAGTCTCTGCAGTTCGATTCTCAAGTCCTGATATCTGGTGATTTTTTCAAGTTGTTTCTTGTCAATTCTGCTGTCACCAGTATGGCAATGTTGATGATCCACACTTTTTTCTTCTCTACAATCATGATATCTGGAGTATTGTGTTCCAAATTGTGTTGTCAGTCTGTATTCGGAAGTCCCACAGTAGTTTTGCATGCTCATTTTCGACCACTTTTTCAGGCTTATGATCCCACCAGATCTTTGCTAGAGGCAGATGGTAGTTGTGACACAAGTTCCAGTGGGCCCTATGAGAGACTGTGTTGTGACGCTGTTTGTAGTCAGACTGAGTGATTGTCTTGCAAGAGCTCAGCATGTGATGGATGGTTTCATCCACTTCTTTGCAGAGTCTGCATTTGGGATCATCAACAGATTTTTCTATTCTGGCTTTGATTGCATTCATTCTGATGGCTTGTTCTTGGGCTGCAAGAATCAAGCCTTCTGTCTCATTCTTCAGTGTTCCATTGGTCAGCCATAACCAGGTCTTTTCCTTATCTATTTTTCCTTGGATCTTTTCAAGGAATTGTCTATGCAGAGCTTTGACCAGCTGTCAGCCCGAGTTTGCATCACTGTTTTACTGTATTGATTCTTGGTTTGCTGCCCATTATGATTATGATTATGATTATGATTATGATTATGATTGTGATTGTGATTGTGATTGTGATTGTGATTGTGATTGTGATTGTGATTGTGATTGTGATGGCGATGGCGATTATTATTATTATTATTATTATTATTATTATTGAATCAATATCAATGTAATGAATATTATTGTAAACATTTTGATTATGATTTCCTAAAAATAATTGTACCCAGACAACATGCTGTTTAATTGAAAGTGATTTTTTATATGTTATATAAATAAAACAAATAAAAAATTGATTTAAAAAAAAGGGAAGTATCCCAGTGGAACTAAACCTGCAATGTCTGTGCCCACGAACTAAGTGTCTTCAAATGGATCGTGCTCATTTCCTGATAGGAATGTAATTTAAAAATGATTTTCTTTGTCACAAACAATATTTTATTTCTCATAATTCTAGCAAATGCCAGCATTACAGGTTTCAAAGTGATCCTCCTGGAGGAACATTGCTTGAGGAAAGTCTTCTCTGGATATACTGACACATCAGAACAGCTTAAAACTCCACCCGTGCCCACTACTTAACACATGTTCATTTTACTGGATAAATTGGAATTACACACCTGCTCCAGACACATCTCCTTTCATCCAGCTAAGAAGTCAGACATTTGAAATCCAGAATAAAAAGGATTCTTCTCTTCACAGTCTCTGCTTTGCTCTTCAGCACCACAGCTAAGTAAATAACAGTATTTGATTTTTAGGAAGCTTTGGCATGTTTAAGAAAGTTTGACATGGTGGAATGTGGAATATCTTTAGCTCCTTTAACACCAATACAGGTAGTCTTCAATGTAGGGCTTCAACTGAGCCCCAAATTTATGTTGCTAAGCGAGAAATTTGTTAAGTGAGTTTTGTCCCATTTTATGACTTTTCTTGTTAAAGGAATCACTGCAGTCGATAAGTTGTAACCGGATTGTTAAATGAATCTGGCTGTCTCATTGACTTTGCTCATCAGAAGGTTACAAAAGGGGATTGCATGATCCAGCCATCATAAGCCTGAGTCAGTTTACATTTACATGTAAATGTAAATAATTTGACCATGCTGCAGTGGTCATAAGTGTGAATATGTAAAATGTTTTATAGATGGCATTTTCTGCCAGCAAGATTAGCAAATATGTTTGAGGATATGTCCACTAAGTATTGGAAATGTAACCAGATACTGGGTTCGTAGTATCACATGTGGTGGACATATCCTAAAGGCAAATAAAATTGGACAAAAATACACACGTGGTTAGAAAACATAGTAAAGCAACATATAGATCTAAAGCCAGAAATAATTTTGTTGGGTATTTTACCAGAAAAATATAATAAAGGGAATGCATATTTAATTTTACATGTGTTAACTGCAGCCAGAATTGTGTTTGCACAACAACGGAAAAATGAAGAGATCCCTACAGATGAAATTGTAATAAAAATATTTTGGAATGTGCAGAAATTGATAGATTAACACTTAAAATTAAGTAGAAGGAAGAAAGTGAATATTTTTAACATGGGATTAGTTTTATCAATGGGTAAATAGCAGAAACAGAAGTTAGAAACTTAAAAGTATAAGAGAAGAATTAATTACAATAAAAATTTACTAAAATGGATAAGTAAACATTGTTACTACAATGTGATTATTATTGATGCTAAGAAGATTATTGTTACTGTTACCATTACCATTACATCAAAGTCAATTGTACTCAGACAGCACACTGTTTTTATATAGATATTGAATTTGTATGTTTATATTGTTAAAAAAATTAAAAAAATTATATATTAAAAAATAATCTTATGGTGCAATATAAATGTGTTTTTTTTTAAAGGAAAAATTCAAGGGAAGCTTTGCAGGACTATAAATAAAGGAGCTAAACATGGAACAACTGAATCATCCACTCAGGGTAGAAAGCAAAACAGTGGCCACTTCAGACTGGAGGGAACATCAGCTTCTAGGTTTCACAAAATTCTGTGTCTTACTAGGTAGAATTGATCATTTCATCTATTATGAAGGTGGTAACTACTACACAGTGGAAAATATATAACCCAACAGCAATGAGTGCTAAGGAAAGTGAAAATATTGGAGGAATCTACCAGGCTCTGCAGAGAATTGGAGCAAATGGTGGTGCTAAAGTACTCTTATAGATTACAGATTAGCATAGTTGGAAGGGATCTTGTAGGTCACCTAGTCCAACCCCCCACCCAAGCAGACCCTACACCATTTCTTTCTTTGTATTTTTTTTTATTTTTACATTTTAAAAACATCTCTTTCCGTGAACAACGTGGTTCCAGGTTTTTACACTTCAATACAAACATGACTTTAGTATATATTTATCTTTCACATTCAATTCTATATCATATCATTACTTCCATTTTACAATACATTTTCTCCAATATTCTTATTCTTTACACTTATTAAATCCATTTTCAATTTATATCTTAACTTAATTCCTTCTAACATTCTTATTTTTAATTCTAAATGCATTATTCCTTTATACTTTTATCTGTCATATTTGCAATTTTCTCACATACTTTTGTTTCATTATTCAGTAAATTTCAACTTAAATCTATTAATTCCCAAAAAATTCCCCTTTACTTACCCCTTTAATTATCAATTAGAGTATGCCACCCTTTTATCTTATACATCTCTCAATTTATTCCCCTTTAATCCATAATCAAAATTTATAATATAATCACTATATAATTATCACATTCTAGTTTAATAATAATCTCCTAACTACTATATGTCACATGTGCGTATATATATTTTAAGCAAGTTTCCGCATGATATTCTTTTCCCTCAATTACTTTCAAATCATTATTATTTCAAATATATTGATCTATTCAATTAATTATAGAAACTGATACTAGTCTTTTCACTAGGATCCTCATAATTCATTTTAACTATATTTAACAATAATCCTTTAAAAAAACAATTAAAGAAAAAAGAAAATATATCAGTTTCATTCACATTTAAAAACTACATTATTCTGTATTGCAACACATTACCTTGCAGAATCCCTTTTCTTTCATCTTTATCTACCCATTGTCTCTATGTCTCCTGACTAAACAATTTCTTATAGTTTTTGTTCGGTTTCCATATCTCCTTATTTTCTGGTTCTTTATCTTATTACCTCTTTTTCCTTTCCTTTTTTCCTTCCATTTCTTATTCCAATTTTTATCCCCCTCCCTCTTTAAATTTTCTTCTGTAATGCCTGTTTCTGCTGTTTCCTTTTTCTTTGTTTGGCTTTCAAGACATTTCCCTTTTTAATTGCCTCCTCAAATCTCCAAGTTTTAATTCCCATTCTTTTTTCCCTTAATTTTAATGTTCGTTGTTCCATTTGTTCATTGAAGCTAGCTTCTTCTTTAATCAGCTCCTCCCCTTCTGGCACTCTTTGTTGTTCTTCATTCTCCAGAATTGCCATATCTAATAATTGTAAGGTAATACAGCATGATTCATTTCTTTCATGTAAAATTTTTTTATGTTTCTTAATTCCACTTTTAGTTCCAAGAAAAGTTCTGCCATTTTTTAAACACTTCTTTTATATTTTCTTTATCCCTTTCTTTGGTTTTTAAGTCCAAGCCAATTGTGCAGCAATTTAATTCAACCAGTGTCTTTGATATTTATTTCCAACAATCAGCTTCTAGGTTGATGCTATTATACATCTTGGTACAAATGATGTGTCCCAGAAGGATGTACTTTCTGTTCAGAAAGACCTTCAGAGCTTGGGGTATGAACTTTGTAATATGGACTGTAGGATTATCTTTTCAGAGGTTCTACCAGTATACAAGGAACAAAAAGGGAAAGGGCAGCGTGTAGCAGAGTTTAATGTGTGG
>JANHFN010006970.1:36460-51070 GCA_032468175.1 Toxicocalamus goodenoughensis
GCAGATTTTTCTATTCTGGCTTTGATTGCATTCATTCTGATGGCTTGTTCTTGGGCTACAAGAATCAGGCCTTCTGTCTCTTTCTTCAATGTTTTGTTGGTCAGCCATAACCAGGTCTTTTCTTTATCTACTTTTCCTTGGATCTTTTCAAGGAACTGTCCATGCAGTGCTTTGTTATACCAGCTGTCAGCCCGAGTTTGCATCTCTGTTTTTCTATATTGATTCTTGGTTTGCTGCACTTTGAGCAGCTTGCTATTGTTGACCTCCATCAAAGCTGGTTCAACACTGTCTTTCACATAATCTGCCAGAGTATGCTTCTTTTCTTCCACTGTCTGCTTCACTTGCAAAAGACCTCTGCCACCTGCTTTTCTGAGCAAATACAGCCTGTCAATGTCACTACATTATTATTATTATTATTATTATTATTATTATTATTATTGATTTAATCTTCAATTCAATTCACAGTCTGGGATCGGTAAAAACTTAACAGTTAAAGAACTTAAGAGGTGTTAATGTAATGTCTGAGTATATACTCTAGACAGATTTTTTACAAATTCAGTTTTAATAAGTTCAAAAGGTTCATGTATCTAGGCAATCCTTTGGGTATTGCTCTAAGGGCTCCTATTACTATTGGAACAATCATTGATTTCTTCCTCCACAATCGCTCAACTTCAATGTGCAAATCACAATATTTCATAATTTTTTGTAGCTGTTTCTGTTCAATTTGTGCATTACCTGGTATTGCAATAGCAATAAATATTATTTCTTTTCCACAATGGGGAAGTCAGGCATGTTGTGGGCCAGAGGTTTGTCTGTTTGTATCCGAAAGTTCCATAGGATCTTGACCTGTTAATTTTCAAAAACTTTGCCAACTTGGTGTTCCCAGTGATTTTTTACTACATTCAAACCCAAACTTCTGGCAAAGCTTCCAATGTATGATTTTAGCAGCTCAATCATGACGTTGTAGATAATTAGTATATGAAATTTTGCTGCAGCCACTGATAAGACGATCCACTGTTTCATCTTTCTCATTGCATAAGCGACATTTGCTGTTGTTACTGACATGTTTCCTTTCAACATTCTGCTCTCAATCTCATTGTTTTCAAGAGGTTTCCCTTGTTCATCTCCTTTACTATTATTATTATTATTATTATTTCTTTTATTCATTAAACATGAAACAATCAACTGAGCATTTAAAAATGTATGACAAATATCAATGACTGGCACTAATGGTGATACAAGTGGCTGCCAGCATCCTTAGGTATCAACCATATCACATTTTTATGCAAAGACTCTAACTATTAACAAAACAAAAAACCAAGTGTTTAATGTGCACAAAAATGTGGTGGCACAAAAATAAGTACTCACCTGGTAATAATGTGTTAGGATTGAAGCAAGGTATTGTCTTGGAATTGCCCTGAAAAGTTAATAGAATCCAGATTGTTTTTAGTTTTTAAACAAAAAAAAGATGTGATTTTATGGAAAAGTGTACTGTAATTTCTGAAGTACTTCAAAAGGAAGGAAGGAAGGAAGGAAGGAAGGAAGGAAGGAAGGTTCAAAATGCCACATCATTGTTCAGGTTGGACTTAAGTCTAAAAATATCTATCAATCTCTAACAATATCAAAGTGATTGGGATTAGTAATACTCTGAATTGAAAATAATGACTTGAACTAGAGACAACTGCTGGATACTACAAATGTAGAATCTTCAAAATATACAATTGAATGTTTCACATAATCCAATTCTAGCAACATGGAAACCAATATAGTTACAAAGCATCTAGAAAATCTTCCCTACTATAAATGTTTACTGCAGGTTCAGTATCCAAAATTCCTACACAAGACTATTCACGAATGGTATCCTTTTGGATTGTCTGGAAGGTTGATCTTTGGGGTCACTATTTTGCAAGAGTTCTGTTCCTTTCTCTCAAGTCAAGCTCAGAAGGAATGTTTATACTGAGGTATGATGAGCCATATGATTTCATTTTGCCTCCTTTCTGTTCAAGATTATTTGGGGGGAGGGGGAGGGTTATCCAGGTGTTTAGAAAGGGTGTCATCAGTAGGCCTATAGAATTTTAGAATTCAAATCTAACAATGCTAGTACCATTTATAATGGCCTAAGTTCAATAATAACTAGAAGACAGAACAAATGAAAGTTAAATCAAGATAAGTCAGACGTATTCATGGCAAACTGGAATTTTGAATTGTGAGATAGCTTATTTTTTGTTAAGTTTTAAAAGTAAAAGTAGGTTCCTATTTTGGAGCATTTATAGATTTTTAGCTTATTTTATTTATTTGTTTGATTGATTTCTATAGCAAATTACTTTGGGCTGCTCACAGTTCATAAACATGTATTACAATTAAATTCCTAAAAAAAGTTTAAAAATAAAAACAGTTAAAAAAGCCATTAAAACACTAAAAACATTAAAATCTCTAAAACTGCTTATGGCTCTGAGCTGGAAGCATATTTGCAAATTAAGC
This sequence comes from Toxicocalamus goodenoughensis, assembly GCA_032468175.1. NCBI lineage: Eukaryota > Metazoa > Chordata > Lepidosauria > Squamata > Elapidae > Toxicocalamus > Toxicocalamus goodenoughensis. The sequence goes on from JANHFN010006970.1 coordinate 38,942, forward strand.
ATAGTTTTACTTTGGCTATCAAATTAAAGTTTATATTTTAGCTGCCTCGTGTCTTGATTATAAAGATGTTTCTCTTTTTTATTAATCAATGTTAATGTCAAATGTGATTTTTAATATAGAATTGCAATTAATATTTCAATATTTTGGATGTTAGAGGAGAAAACAGAAGTATAAGTAAATTAAATAAATGACTGCTATACATTACATTTCTGCACAAATTCAGATCACATTAAGTCCCTGATCCCCAATATCTTGTGTATTGAAGATATTTTACCTTATACTGAATGTCTTGCAGAATCTCAGTCACAGCCTTTAGGCCTGAATGTTCCTTTCCTATCTGAAATAAAACCAAGAATGAATACTGAAATATAATAGAGGTTATTCTACCTCTGAAATAGGTTAAACAACGCATTACTCTCTGACGTTTTGGTATATCAAACTAAATACAAGTAATGTTATTCATGATGCATATATGTTGTTGTTCTTATCTGAAGTTCAAAACGTTCATGTTGTTGTTTCTCACATGAAAAACCATCTTCTTTCTAAACAGTTCAAGGGAACTTACCTCTATTATATCCTAACAACAAGAATGCTATGTGACAGGTTGTAAGCAAGTAATTACCAGACTTATCAGGAGTATTTTACAATCTACTTAGATTTAAGCTTGGCTCATCAAGGTCTTAGTCTCCACTGCTTTGGTACACTGTAGTCTTGTTTCCTTTCTTCTCAGTTTGCCCTTTCCTCATTTAACTTACATATGTTATGAAAGGACAAAACAGAGAAAAAAGGAAATAAAAACTAAAGTGAGTTTAGAAGGCTAGGAAAGAGTAAGAAGACCTTGCATGATACTTTTCTGAGTAAGGTATGAACTGCCATGGACTTCTTATCTATGATGCAATATAGGCTGAATAAGTAACTGCATAATCAGCAGTTGAAGGACTGATTCCATGAGATATTGTATATATTGCAATTCTGTACAGGTAGTTAATCATGATTATTAAAAAAAATTAATCCCACATTTTTATATAAATGTATATAAAATGTATGTCATGTGCATATTTATAATGTTTTCTATAATATCTTAATTGTAAGCATGTACATGTGTGTAATTAGAAAAAAACTATTCCACATTGAGTTTGAATGGGATTCTAAAATCAGCTGGTTTCATTGTTAGAGTGCCTGACTTGACAAACTGAATGAATTGAATTGTATGCAATTGAATGAATAAATAAAAGTTGGTAGGGACATGAAGAATATAAGATTCCAAAGAAGGAGTTAAAGGGAATGCTAATGTCAAGTTCAGCTAGCTAATGTGAGACACTAAGAAGGGAAAAAGCACAAATAAAAGTTTTAATATTAATGGTATCCAAACAAGCAAAAATGAAGAATAATGAACAACTATAAACAATTAAGACTCACAAATTATGCCATGGTTGCAGAAGCCTGAAAATAGTATTTGCAGCAAAAGCACATTCACAGCAGTCCTTGAAGAAAAATCAAATATAGCAAATGGCTATACTTTGAATGATAAGATGATGTGTCAACTCAAGAAAATGAATCCCCCACAACAGAAACACATAATAGGAGAAACTCTCAATAAAGTGGGGAAGAGAAACAAGATCAGTGGATTAGAGTAACAACCAGTAGCAAAGGACAGAAAAGGCATTCCACACTGCTGTAACAATTTAAAAAACTGATTTTAGATCCTTGAAGATAAGGCTGACTATTCAAGGGAAAAAATAGATACCTCAGAATTAAGGACAGTCACAGACACAACTTTGCTCTATAAAAGACAAAGATAAACTGATAATTCACTGTTATAAAGAACTTAAAGAAATACTGATGAATTGAGGTGAATGCCAGGAATAAAGATCAGGTACATGACAGAACAGCTTCTCAGAAAAATGGGAAGATAGAGGGGACTAAAACTATACCTCTTCTGGATCTGTGTAGATAAATGATGCTCTATAGAAATGTATAATAATAATCAAGCAGACATGAGAATAAATGGAATGTTTGGTGACTAGTGGAGTCCTTGGTGTTGAGTTTGGATTTATTATTTTTATTATACTTAATTAATAAAATATTTTTTTAAAAAAGGTGATGGATGTAGAGTAGCAGATTAAAATGACAGAAGAGCACAATCTAACTGAAAATAAAACCTCTACATTACAAAAGACAATTTGACTACAGAACCAATTACACAGTATAGTGATTGCTTCCCTTTGGTTGGATGGGTTCAGAAGTTAATTTTCTATTATTTTCAGATTAAAGGGTGCAGTCTCTAGGAAGGGAAATGAGAGAACATTCAAAATTCCATCAGATTATTGCACAAAATTAAGGTTGTTCTCAAAAACATAATTTTGGATATTAAAAAATGCAAAATATAAACACATTTGGAAGCTAATTTAAAATGCATTAACTGGATAGAAAACATTTGCATAATTTTCTGGGCTCAGTTTAGTTGAATTTTGTTTGTTTTGGCCATAAGAATAAAACACTAGAACCATGTAATTGAGCTGCAAATACATCCAAGTGATTATAGAGTAGAAGCAGCTCTAAAATGTGGACAGCATTTCATTCATAACAACAAAAGTTGCATTCTGAGTGCAAGCCACAATATGCAAATGATTGGTACCGGAGAGGCATATGAACATATAAATAGGAACCATTGATTATTATTTTTATTAACTAGCATAAAATCTAATTGGGCTGTTTTGACTCAAGTCTTAGAAAAAAGCTATTCAAATATCTACAACTCTTAAATATCCCGCAATATGCACCTCATCCTAGATAGTCAATTGTTATTTGTACCTAAAGGTAAAGGTTCCCCTGCACATACATGCTAGTCGTTCCCGACGCTAGGGGGCGGTGCTCGTCTCTGTTTCAAAGCCAAAGAGCCAGCACTGTCCAAAGATGTCTCCATGGTCATGGGGCCGACATTTCCTACTTGCATTTTTACATGCTTTCGAACTGCTAGGTTGGCAGAAGCTGGGACAAGTAATGGGAGCTCACTCTTGTTACGCGGTGCTAGGGATTCCAACCGCCAAACTGCCGACCTTTCTGTTTGACAAACTCAGTGTCTTAGCCACTGAGCCACCTATTATTTGTACCTAGTTGCTTATAATTATATGACATGAACTTATAAATATGTACCTAGCTGCTTGTAATTATATAACATGTACTTATGTGTATGTTTTACATGAAATGAATTTGGCATTCACCCAATTGGTTCTTAATCATAGGATATGCAGCACTTAAGAATCAAGTGAAGAGTTATTTTCAATTAAAGTAAAAATACCTACTCCTCCTGCCAAAAAAAGATTCCATTGAATCGAGAATGGGATGGAGTAATACGTTAAAGAGATTTATTTAACAATGTAACTTTCTGAGTAATTCCAAGGTTAGATCTGAAGAAATTGGATAACAGCTTCCAAAGCAATTATAGTTCTTTCTGCACTAGAGCCATATATCTTTCCAACCAAATTGAAGTCTACAAGAAATTTAGGACAGGGGAAATAGAAGTCTACAAAAAAGCATTCAAATATGGATCATAAAGAAGCATTTCTAGTTGCAATTCACTATTATACTATAGGTAGTCCATGACTTATAAACACAATTGGAACTGAAATTTTCCTCATAAGTCATTGCAGTCGTAAGTTGAGTCGGAAGATCCATTTTTACAACAACAACAAAATCAGTGGGTGTTAAGCAAATCACCAGGTCATTAAACAAATCCAATTTCCCCTTGGGTATTCTTTGCCAGAAATTGGCAAAAAATGTTGCAAATCATGATCACATGACCACAGGGCTCTACAAAGAGTCATAAATATAAGCCAACTGCCAAGCACCTGAATTGACATGACCTTGAGGGGATGCAATGGTTGAAAGTGCAAATATGGAACATGAGTTATTTTTTTCTAAGACCATCATAGCTTTGAACCATAATTAAGTGAATGTCCATAAGTCAAGGGCCATTTGTATCCTGTTACTTGGAAGTTCACAGCAGTTCTAGACATGATATGGTCCATGATCCCTTCACTCTTCCAAACATCTCCTATATTTCTCTTCTAAGTTGGGGAGCAACACAAAACTCAAAACTACTTTAAGAAACCCTTTTGGGGTCCCAGAGAACCCCCATAATGAAATTGCTTCTGAAAAATGGAAATTTATTTTTTTTGTCAGAAGAAGAAAGAAAATGGATAATTCGAAAACGTAATAAACCTTTATTGAATAAAGATCCCTTAGTAATTCCATCCTGGTTCATCTGCATAGCATGAAAAGATGCTGAATTCAGTTCACCAAAGTTCAACTTTTATAAGTTCAGTTTATTCACACAAACTTAAGTGGCATCTGAAGCTTGAATGAAAGGAGCTCATATTGCCAAAAATATACAGTATAACTGATATAATGACAGTCTGCTTTTGTTTCTGTAATAGCTGTTGAAGGGAGTAATTGACATCCATAGTTTCACCCATCATGGTCGTATTACAATGAAACTGCAATTAAGAGACAATAAATGATCATGGCAAAGAGAAGGAAAATTACCTGCACAAATAAGGCAATAATGCCTATGCCATTCTTCTTTCCAACTGCTTCATCAATACTGTGATACATGGTAGTATTCCAGTGGATCAGATGGAGCTAGAGAGAGAGACAGAAAAAGAGGGGGGGGGGGAGGCACAAAGATCACTTGTAGCAAAAAGACACTGCATGGATAAGACATTTTCCAGCAGTTGCTGATTAGAAGCCCTTGCCAAGATCATTTTCACATAGTAACATAATAGGGCAGATGGTCAGCATAAAAAAATAATGTGTAAATAAAATATAAACTATTTTTGAAATGTTTCTATTTTGTCTTTCCACACAATGACCTAAAATAATTTAACATTTTAATGAAAACAATTAACAAAAATTGTAAATCATTGCCAAACATCCTAAAAACAAGTGAACTACAATTAAAACAACAACCTAGTAGCTGTAGCACACTTAGCATAATAAAGGCATTTATTAATGTTTTTACAGAGTAGTTGAGAGAAATCTGTTGGGATACCAGGTAGATTTTCAAGAGGAACACGTTCCAATTTGATGGGGTGCCAGACAGAAATTTAACAGATTAACAGATAATCAGAATTGGAAGGGACCTTATAGGTCAACTAGTCCAACCCCCTGCCCAAGCGGGACTACACCATTTCTGACAAATGGCAGTCCAATCTCTTCTTGAAGGTCTCAAGTGATGGGACTCCCACAACTTCCAAGGGCAAGCTGTTCCATTGGTTGATTGTTCTCATTGTCAGAAAGTGTCTCCTTATTTCCAGAAATGATCTTTTCCAGGAGCTACTACCTGATTCTTCCAATAAGATCAATATTTAGATAGGTTCAAATGCTGCTATTCAGAGGAATTGTGCTCATCTCCATTTCAAAGCCATTGAGCCAGAATTGTGTGGAGATGTTTCTGCAGGTATGTGGCCAGTATGACATCATGGAGCACTGTTACCTTCCCACAGAAGTACTGCCTATTTATCTACTCACATTTGCATGCTTTTGAATTGCTAGGTTGGCAGGAACTCGAGAAAGAATGGTCCCATCGCACAGCTCTCAGATCTCAAACCTGGGCTGTCAGCTTTCCAACTGACAAGCCTAGCATCTTAAGTGCTAAGTCACCAAACTGCCCCATCTACTAATGGATGTGTATAAAAACCTCTTTTGATAATTTGAAAATCAAGTTAGCATAGGTCATAAGGAATAATATTAAAACAATTTTAATCAAATGCATATTCTAAAGGCAAAAATGAACTGCACAGCCTTTCAAAACTGGATATTTAATTCAAAAATCTTCACTACTATCTAGCTCACGGGTGTCAAACCCGTGGTGTCACATTGCCATTATGTGACGTTTCACAATTTTTCTCCTTTGTGGAGCTGGGATGGGCGTAGCCTGTGTGTGACGCACCCAGCTCGCAGGCGGCCAATTTGACACCCCTGAATTCTAGCTGGATATTGGACAAGGAACATTAGTAAGTCATATTCATTGTACAATTTCTTATAGTATCAATATATTTTAGAACAAAAAGAGAAATATTCACATTACGCAATATACAATGTGACAGAAGGTGCTTATCACTCAGCTTAGCATTCAGAATATGTTAATGTGATTAATGAATTTAAAGAATCAAAATATATTGTTTGATTTTGTTCTTTTCAATTATTTGTCAAGTTTTAAAACTATTGATATTTTTTCTTTCTCTCAATGCTAAATGATTCATTTAAATACCAAATCATGTGTTGACATTTCAGTCTCCATTTCTTTTCTTTTTAGTATTATGCTAGGAAAAAAAAACACCCTCCTGCAATAAATCCTGTCTGTTTTAAGCATATTTTTAATTAGCATTTCTCATTGTCCCCACTAGAGGGCATTCATGCTCTCTATCACATTAAATAAAAAACAAAACAAAAAAAGTTATTTTTCTCTTTTGATCTTACAGACAGATCTACAGAAAGAAAATCCTTGCATTAAAGAGTTAAGGGTCTAGACACAAATACTATTGCGAAAACAGTGTTCTGTGTGTCTCCAACTGTTATCTTTTTAATGTCAACATATAAACGAAAGAAAGTTGTAACAATGCTATGAAAGACAATAGTCAAGTTTATATGGGCAATTTTATGCATGTTAGTGGATAAATCCATGGAGAGAGCTAGCATCAAATTCAGAGGTAAATTGTTGCAAAGGATCTTTTTCTCTCTTAAATAGAAAAATACTGCTTGTAAAGAATTTTAAAGAAAAAGTGAAGTAAGATATTTCATGTATTTATTTTAAAAAGAGCTATCTATGTCAAATTGAGACAAGAATTGCAATGTATTTTTAATAAAAAACTACTTTCATAACTAATTTTTCAGTTTCAGTTTGTGACTGATGGTACCTGATCACTCCAAATGTATTTACTAGATTCATTGTCCTACAAAAAAACATGATGAAATTTGTTTTTCCATCAAATTTTTAGAAATTTACTCCCCAAAAGAAGATACTTCCAGGAAAAAAAATAAGTACCTTCTGATTGCAGTCAGTATTCTAACTGAAGTCATGGACTACAATAGATTCATCTATGGCATTATATTAGTAAGAAAAGAGAGGAAAAGGCCATTCTGATTATTTCTTAGAGGAAAAAAATACAACCTGCTCAACTTACCTCTTGATCTTATAAAAACATTTCCTCCCTTAGTCTATTCAACCTTTTGACTTTTCTATTTTAAACCAGAATCATTTTGAGGACGTGGCTTGGTTCACTTATCATAGAAAGCCATAATGGGACCTGTTTGGTTGGTTATAAATGAACTCAGCCATTTTCACTTAATGCATAATGCTTTAGTCAACAAACCACTCTGCTAAAATCCAACCAACAGAATATCAATAGTTTGCTTAGAATATTTTCCTCAACTCTGTGTCCTCCCATTTAGTTGGAAACAGAATTCATAATTTATTTATTTATTTGAATTCATTAGCTGCCCAACTTCAATTGATTGATCAGAAAACCTTTGAAGAAACTAGGTTTTTAGATGATAAACCAAACATTCTTTAAACATGGATAGATGGATGGATGGATGGGTGTTTGGTTGGATTAGAATATAATTCTTTATTGTGTTTGGACACACAAGAAATTTGTTTTGGTGCATTAAGTCATATTTTATATATAGTCATCTTATATACTCTGAAAAAAAATTATCTATTCAAGATGTCCTTAACTATGTCTCCCCTAAACCCCATACTGTATTAAAATATTGTGGCTTTGCTTCCAGAAAAAGTTCCCAGTTGCCCAAGTGATTCTTGTATCCTTTAGGACTATCCTAGTTCATCTCTCTGTTTTACATCCAACTTAGTTCCAGTTTGAGCTCTTACATAAACCTTCAGGAATCAATAGACGAACATCTATCTGAATTGCATGACCAGTGGGCCCTGGATGAAATGGATTACTGCAACCCCTTTCAGTCAGAACTCAGTCCTGGGCATGGGATGGAAACTGAATTGGTCACTTTCAGATGATTTCTCAAAGTGTCTTTGCTTTCCTTGAGCTTTCAGTGAGCTCTGATAGCATCAACCACAATATCCTTCTGGATCAGTTCTGTGGGATGGGAGTCAGCATCACAGTATTGAGCTGGTTTTTTTCCTTCCTATGAAGCAGTCCAGTTACTGATGACTTGGAGTGAGGTCACACCTGCAATTCCTAGTATGTGGGATGCTGCAAAGTTCAGTAATCTCTGTTCCTATTTATCATCTACATCAGGAGTGTCAAACCCAATTTCATTGAGGCCTCATCAGGGTTGTGTTTGACCTTGGGGGGGCTGGATTGGGCATGGCCACGATGGAAGTGGCCAGCTCAATGTCACTTGTGTCAGGGGTGCCTGTGGTGGCCCGAGTGCTCTGTCGGCTTGTGCGGCCTTCCCGAGCTCCGTTTTCACTGGTAGGTTGCAGGAGGCCGTGTTAGCTGAAAAAGGAGCTTGGGAGCCCGTTTTCTCTGGCAAAAACACCACATGCCAGTCCTTCGCTATTTCTAGGGCGGCCCCATGGACCAGATCTAAGCACCCTGTGGGCGGGATCCGGCCCGGGGCCTTGAGTTTGACACCCCTGTTGACATGAAGTTAATGGGTAACATCATTTCTTGTCATGGGATGAGTAATTACACTGATAATACCCAATTATACATTTCCATCCCTGTCGAACTAAGCAATGACATTAATGTCTTGTCCAAATGCCTGGAGGTTGCGGGGATCTGAATGAGAAACAGTAGGCTTTAAATGAACCCCAACAAGACCGAATGGCTCTGGATTTGGGGCAATTTTTTATCTGATATTTTACCAAATATGGATGGGGTTGCACTACTTCAGACAAAAAACATGTGCAATCTAGGGGCCTTCTAAACTCATAGCTCCTGCAAAAGGAGCAAGTGGCAATCTTGGCTAGGAGGGCCTTTGCACAGCTTTGTGTTGTATGCCAGTTGCGCCCCTTCCTGGACCACAAGGCTCTGCTCATAGTCACTCATGCCCTGGACACCTTCTGACTGTATTATTATAATGTGCTCTACATGAGACTACCCTTGAAAAGCATCTGGAAGCATCAGTTGGTAAAGAGTGTGGCTGCATGGATAGTTATGTGCATCCTAGGATGGCACACTAATAACTTTGTTCCATAAGATGCACTGGCTGCTGGTTTGTTTCTGCATACAACTCATGGTGCTGGTTTTGACCTTTAATCCCATGTTATCTAAGGAACCACACTTTCCCAATGACATCTACAGATCATATCAGGTTAAGTAGGAGAGGTATGCTCTGGGTCTCATCTACCAAGTAGCTCTATCTGGCATACCTTTTCGGCTCTGGCTCCTGCTCTTTGGAACATCATTCCCTTTCCCCAGGTGAGATTAGCCTTTCAGAAAGTTTTTGGAACATGGTTTATCCGGAAACCTTGGGGATCTTGTGGGTAGCCTATGAGTAGGTTGTATTTTGCCTAAATAGTTTTTCTCCTGCAATCATGCTTTTTATTTATTTTTATGCATACTATTTTAAGTGTTTTAATGGTTGTGACCTTGTTTAAAGTGTTAGTTGTACACTGCCCAGAATCACATCTAGGGAAATTTGTGGCCATATAAATTTTCTAAATAAAAAAGGTTAAGCCATATTATTTCTGAAATACATACCAATTTAGAGATATTTCAAGTAATTGCTTTGGGATAAACCAACATTATCTTCTTAATCTTATTAGAGATTAATACCAGCAATGTTTCATAGTATAAGTAGCATAACTCTCTTGAATTATTTAACTCATATTTAACTTTGTTCTGTATATTTAATGTTACTTAATAGAGAAAAAGCTATAATTAGTTATTTAGCTACCTAATATGAAGATAATTTTGTTTGAAATATATACTTATATAAAACTCTGATTCAATGCAGGCATATAAATGAGTAGTAAGTGAACCAAATCAATATGTATGTCTCACTGGTCTGAGGAGTACATATTCTTTCAAAGAACAAACTCATATTCCAAGAAAAAAAGCACATATTGTCATTATGTTTCACTCAGTCATGCATCATTCACACTATTAAAATAAACCAAAGGCACCAGGAAAGCAACTAAAGGCTGCATACAAATTGTTTAAGACTTTAATGTATGATCATAATGAGGTTACTAGGAAAACACACACACATAGAAAACCCTGTAGTTATTATGCTCATTGATGATTATATTTTGATGAATATACAACCTTTATCTCACATCATAATCATATTTGAGAAAAACAGGTATGTAGGCACTTGTGCTTGGATTCATCTTGAGCAACATTAACTTGGAAGAAAATAAATGGTCCATCTCCCTACAAAATTACTTTTTCAAGGAGGCCTTCTGTGGATCAACACAGAATAGATTAGCATGGAATCAGACTTTGTCAGCTTCTATAGACTTCAAATCTTACTTGAGTAAAATTTGTATATGCAATTTGCCCAAATTAGTGCTGTGCAATGTGATCTGGCTCATGCTTATTTAGAAAATAAATGCTACTGTTTTTAAACTCCCAAATAGTTGAATATGCATTTGCAAAACATTTTGCTCTTCTGTTTCCTTCTATCGCTAATTTCTATTTTTCCAGATATAAATACGTAAGCATTAAGCTTTTTCCCAACCTTAAAAAAACCCAAAACCCTGAGTGATGTCTCTTGAAAAAAAAAGAACACATCAACATTACCTTTTATTTCTGGGATAGTCTTCTGATACTTAAGTGATAAACAACAGAACACAAAAATATTTTTCCCTATTGCTAGAGAAAATAAATAACCTGTTCTATCTGGCACTGGGAACACAAAGGAGAATGAAGAGTGCACAGTTTCTAAAAGACCTCAAAAATTAAATATAAATTTAATTTATATATAAGCTTCAACTGGTATTGAGGGATTTTTTAAAAGGAGGTGCTCTGGGTATGCATTTTTATACCTAAGATGGTCTATCATTCATACACAGGATAAAACAGATTTTTATTGGTTAGAATAAAATATATTTGTTTTTTCAAGAATGTTCAAGACATGCAAAGATAAAAAATCAGGTGATCCATCAGGAAACCCTACATACAGCAGAAAATGTATCCAAGTAATGCTTTGGATAATTTATATGGATTCCAGGTATCAAATACAATAGCTAGCAGAGAATGTGTTACCTGAAATAAATATTGTACAGATGCACATATGATGTTCAACACACATGAGATTATGTACGTTTGGAGGAAAACATTTAACTTTTCTCTAGCAAGCAGGTTGCAAATTATTATTTTTCAATGTATGTTAAAAAGGGCTCAAAGACAGCTGACAGCCTGTGGCCACTGATATGACTGATATGACTACTAGCAATATCTTTTACATCTAAATAAAATGGTTTAGTGGGTGACAGTCCTTTTTATAGATACTCAAAAATACAAATAGGTTTATTTGTCTTTGAAAGTTAGTTTTCTCATACAAACTAAAGAACAAAGTTTTTTTTTAAAAAAACTCTTGTTTACAAGAACGTTTTTTACAATTTACTGTTTTTCACCCATGTTTCCAAAGAATGAGAATTCATCAAACAAAAGAATTATATTAAGTCCTGGGGCCAGACTTTCTACCTTGTTACCAGCAGACACAGGGAGAAATTTAAACAGGAAATGCTATATTGGGTCACATGCTTGAACCTAGACATCCAGTTATACAAAGTCAAGATTGCCATGTAACCTCTTCTTCCTCTAAAGATGCCTTAATGACCACACCTTCTAAAGAACAGGGACAGACACAATGCCTTTCTCATTTCCTTCTGCCACTCACAAAACAGCCTGTGCTGTGACAAATCTACATGCAGCAATGCACCAGTGACAAAATCACAGCTTGCTTCCTCTTGCAACACTTCTGAAAAGCGGCTTAAGATTTTTTTTGGGGGAGGAGGGAATCATCTATACAAGTGAGACAAAAAGAACACTCAGAGACATGAAATTTCTGCAGGTCTTTCAAATCTATGGACTTCTTGTGGTTTAGAGGACTGTTATTGTTAGATCGTGGGAATAATGACAGGCAAGCTCAGGTAACAAACAAACTCTTCTTTATTTTAGGATGTTTAGAAGA
>JANHFN010006970.1:67700-79701 GCA_032468175.1 Toxicocalamus goodenoughensis
CATAACCACTCCGTCTTGGTCGGGTTGAGCTGGAGCCTGTTTCTCCCCATCCAGGCCCGAACGGCCTCCAGACACTGAGACATCACTTCAAGGGCAACATTGGGGTGGTTCGGGGTCGAGAAGTACAGCTGGGTGTCGTCAGCGTACTGATGGAATTTTACCCCGAAACCGCGGATGATCTCCCCTAGCGGCTTTACATAAATGTTAAACAGTAGGGGCGAAAGGACCGACCCCTGCGGCACACCACAAGTGATGTCCGAGGTAGTCGACCTCTGCCCCCCTGCCAACACAAACTGCGATCGATCGGAGAGAAAGGAGGTAAACCACCTTAAAACCGTACCTCCTACTCCCAAACTCTCCAAACGATGCAGTAAGATACCATGATCAATGGTATCAAAAGCCGCAGAGAGATCTAATAGGACCAGGACAGTGGAGAAACCATTGTCCCGAGCCCTCCAGAGATCATCCACCAATGCGATCAATGCCGTTTCAGTGCTGTGCCCAGGTCGGAAGCCAGATTGAAACGGGTCTAGATAGACAGATTCATCCAAGTACCTGGGGAGTTGCAATGCCACCACATTCTCAACAACCTTCGCAAGAAAGCGAAGGTTGGAGACCGGACGGTAGTTGGATAACACATCTGGATCCAAGGAAGGCTTCTTGAGCATGGGTCTCACCACCGCCTCCTTCAGGCAAGGTGGTAGAAACCCCTCCCTCAAGGAGGCGTTGGCAATTTCCTGGATCCAGGCTCGTGTAGTCTCCCGGGAGGCCAAAACCAGCCAGGAGGGACACGGGTCCAATAAACATGTGCTGGCATTCAATCTCCCCAGGATCTTGTCCATGTCGTCGGGAGTCACAGGATCAAACCCATCCCAGATGACTAAAAAACCAAGTATGTCATAAACTTAAAATGAGCTAACACAATCTAGTGCAATTATGTTAATCTGATTGACCACTAACACAATAGCAACCTCAACTATAGGTTGCAAGCAGGAACAGTGCTTTTCAAGTAATATTGAAACCTGATCAATCTCTTCCTGCCAAAGCTGATTTTTAAAGGAAGAAAGTGTAGCACTTGTTTATTTATTCATCACATGTCGTGCCCCTAGTGGAGACTGACTCTGAGGGGTAGGAGGAACAGCCTACAGGGAGTGGAAGTGTGGCTCCGGAGGTTGTCTGGGAGAAGACCTTGATCCTCTACATGGGCTGCAACTGTGACAACTGTACAGACTTGTGTATGGGCAAACAAAGCGTGGAAATATGTCTAGTTGATGGTTCCTCTCTGAGTTTGGTGTCCTTCCCAGTGTGTGTTATCTGTGGACTTCCTCCAGCCCTTATCTTGCCGGGTTTGTGTTGCTTTTTCCCTTCTTCTTGTAACTGTTTGTGTGAATATTTGGAGCTTGGAAGCAAAGTGAAGGAATAAAAGGGGCTTCACCTGTTTTTCTGTGATTGTGTTTGTTTTGTATCCCACCCTGGGTCATCACATCTCCACATCACCCTCTCATCTAAGTGACTCTGGGCAGTTTACAGTTAAAAATATAATGTAAAACAATAAATAAGAACAAAGTTAAAAACTGAATTAAAATGGTTAGGTTAAAATATTAAAAGTTAAAGACTTTTAAAAGGAAGATATATAGAGGGGAGGGGGAATCCCAAAGGCATCACTATGGCAAATTTATTTTGGCAAGAGATGTGGAGTGAGATAGGACTGTTTTTTTAAAAAATGAAAAGACCAAAAGTGATAAGATTCTCATAATACTATATCAATGATGTAAAGGATAATAATGAAAGATATGAAGTGACAGAATGTCTACAAAACAATCTTTATTCTTTATTCTAAAATATCTTTATAGGAAAGAGAACAAATTATAGAGGAAGGAAGGTAAAATGGAAAAACATAAATAAATCAAGATTTATCATAATGAAACTGTCATCATGAGACCCTGGAAGATCATCTACCTACCTGAATTAATTCAAAGACCAGATGGGATTCCTGAAAGAATTAGGGAAACTCATTCACTCATTTAACTTTAATTGTTGTTACCTTTGAAAAACTGTACATATGTGAGGGAAACTGCAGAATCAAGAAAGACATGAAAATGCTGGAATAAGATTTATTACAGCTCAGTATATTCAGAAAGGAATAAAATGGAAAATATGGGATTCAGTCTCATACTTAAGAAGATGTGTGATTGATGTTGTGTAAAAGCATATGATTTTGTGCATACATACCTTTGTGCATTTACATTTGAGATATATATAGATTGGCACTTTTGAGATCTGTCTGTCTGTCTATCAATCTTTCTATCTTCTCCCACATATAAACTCTCAGGTACAATTCCTATTCAGGAATATTGTTCAATAAATGTCATGCAAACTCACTTTATAATATTTATTTAAATATTTGTGCTTAGAATTGTTTGAGTACAAACATCATGCACTCAGTTGACATTGAGAGTTTTTTTTTTGTAGCAACATTACAAAAGAATCACTCATCCTTCACCTCATAAGACTGTAATGGGGCAGCGAAGGGAACTTGGCTGGGACATAGCAAGTGCTATAGGCAAACAAATACAGGTCATGGAAGGCATAAAGTCTCCTTATAAATTATGTCACTATAACCTGCAACATGTTGAGGAATGTGCAGAGGACCAATTAAAAGAGATGTGATTGCATAGGGCTACAATGGCCTCTAAAGGATAATGAACAAATAAAAATATTGGAGAAAGATGAAAGGCCAATATTCAAGGATTGTGATTTTCCATCTCCATTTGACAGGAATGACCATTCCACAATAATCCCAAAGCTGGCTGCATTACAGTTAGATCCTTATTTGAGGCATATCTTTAGCATATTTAGCTTTAGATTATCTTTGAGAGTTTTTGTAAGACTATTCTTTGCACAGTCAAGTTGGAGTTTATATGCAGTGCTATTCTCCATCCAATAAAAATAGCTCATATATGAATATAAAGAGGATTTCCTTGGATAGATATACAAAAACTTGTAACATAACAAAACTTATAACAAAAAAAATTAACAAAACTTGTAACATAATTCTCATATTGTATACCTTATCAACTGACTTGTTTTTGAACATACACACAAGCACAATTGCAGTAGAAAAGCATTTTTGTACAAAATATGAGTTCAAGAAAAGAAACCCAATTATTTTTCTTTAAATAAGTGTTCAATGAGTTAAAAGAAACAAAAAACTTTGCACAGAATTAGTTGAAAGATAAGGAAGAAATTATAATGAAAAACATCCCAAACTCAACATAATTATGAGGCAGTGAATATTATGGTCATCTTTGTAATGCTTTTATTTCCAAGTCTATCAGACTGGAACAGGACAATAATAAATGAATAAATAACAAATAATAAGAAACAAGTGCTAATTGTTGTCTTGCTTAAAAGCACTTAGCTCACTATAATACGATGAAAGAGTACAGTCTGCATGCTGGTTCCACGATAAATATGGCTTGCATTTTACACTCAATAATAACTAGATTTCTTCTTTGCACTTTCCTTGTTTTGCAGTAAACTTAGCTTACCTACAATTGTGTCTTTGAATGACTGCCTGCAGGGATTCTAATCCTAGTACAAGCTGAGAGAAGAATGAAAATTTAATTATGAACAAACAAAATGAAAGTTGTTCCAACAACTAAACTAATTTCAGCTCAGAACTATTATTTTTCTTTATACATTACAGCAGAATTTTCCTGGTTCTTTTTTAACTATTTCTCATGAACTTCTGAGGAATTTGTCTCTTTATTGTAGATAGTGAAGTTTGCAAATGGCTGTTTATGTAACAGTTCTTTGAATCTTGTAAAGCTGGAAATTCATTCTTCAGTTATGCCTCAGTGAACAGCGATAATGGAATAATCATAAATTAGTTGAGGGAAAATTGTGCATGAATATAAATGAATAAGTTTTAGGAGAAAATTATTAAGTAACATGAATGGACTGGCAAGACTGAGACAACAGAGCACAAAAAACAATTAAGCCATTTGGAGATGTGTTGTAATGACGAGGCAGTCGAATTGTTTGATCATGAACAACTGAATTATGATGATGATCTTTATTGGAGTATAATCTTGCATTTATATACATTTTTAGTTATCCTCCATCATTGGTTAACTTTGGTTACTGCTTAACGTTCGTTACTGTTTAGTACAGTAATCCATACAATTAATTATCTCTAGTTAAAGTCTAGCATATGTCTACTTCCCCTCTCTAATCCTCCTTTATCCATAGATTAGTGACTTTGTTTGCCTGAATTGTATTTGCTTGGAAACATTCTTTATCTGAGGTTTGCCATCTGAGATTAGAACATTCCTGCAATTACAACTCTACAATATAGCAAGCATTTGAAGTTACAATGGAAAAAATGATTTACAGCTGGTTCTCAAATGTGGAACCATCATCCTCAGAGTCATATGATCAAAATTTGGGCACTTGGCAATCAGCATATATTTATGACAGTTGCAGCATCCTGGGGTCACATGACTCTCACTTGCAACCTTCCCAGCTGGCTTCTGACAAGCAAAGTCAATAAGGGAAGCAGGAGTCACTTAATGACCGTGTGATTCACTGAACAACTACAGTGATTTACTGAACAATCATGGCAAAATTATCCTCAAATCAGCCACAACTCACTTAACAACTGCCTGCTTAGCAGTGGAAATTCTGGACCCAACACGCATCTTTAAATAACTGATTCACTTTAACAACTGTAGTGATACCTATGGGGATTCTCAGTCATCCAAGTCATGGCTATTCCCAAAGAGCCATTTCAAAAGGCAACTGGACTCTGTTTTTCCTTGAAGAGGCTTCAAGGAAATGTTCAAGGAAAAACAAAGTCCAGTTGCCTTTTGACAAACACTTCAGGACAATTGCAGTTGATACCCTTAAGCAACCATGACAAAAAAGTTGTAAACTTGGATGTGACACAGTTATCAACAGAATTTCTCATTTCAATTGTGGTTGTAAATTGAGAACTATCTGTAGATTATTTAGAGCAGCTTTACAAGCAGCATTGGGTGAATCGGCCTGAACCCAACTAAGTTTTAAGTGATTTGTCCTGAACTTCATATCTTTCATTCTTGCTTGAAGTTACAGGAGCTGGAATGCAACTCATCAGGATCTGGCTATGTAGACATTTAAATTTTATGGCTTTATGGATTTTTATTTAATTGAATTGTTTTATTGGCCATTTTCATTGGGTGTGGATGGTATGTTTAATTGATTTTACTATTTTAGCAACCATAAATTGTTGGTATTTATTAGGATCTCACGCTTCTGTATTTTATTGTCTTTTTTTAGTTTTTTGGCTTCCTGTAATATTCTATTTTAATTGTCTTTCAAAGGGGTTGTTTATTATGTACCTTGTTCAAAGGTAAGAAATTAGCTGAATAATAATAAAGTTATTCTATGGTATAAGATGGGCGGCCAATAAATTTTACATTTTTAAAAAACATGCCATAAACTGCTCTTTTCATACTATAAGAATCTTTGAGGGTTCTGTTACAAAAGACAACCTCTCTTTTCTAGAGACTGTCATGATTGACTAGAAACTTACAGGGTAGAATTTATCTTCCCACTTAGTTCTAAAATGATGGGTAGAAGAAGCATCTGTTTCATTGATCCATTAATTGCTTCCTCCTTAGGAATAGTGGAACGTGGTGGCTCAGTGGCTAAGGCACTGAGCTTGTCGATCAGAAAGGTAGGCAGTTTGGCAGTTCGAATCCCTAGCACCACGTAATGGAGTGAACTCCCATTACTTGTCCCAGCTTCTGCCAACCTAGCAGTTTGAAAGCATGTAAAAAATGCAAGTAGAAAAATAGGGACCACTGTGGTGGGAAGGAAACAGTGTTCAGTGCACCTTCGGCATTTAGTCATGCCGGCTACATGACCACAGAGACGTCTTCGGACAGTGCTCGCTCTTTGGCTTTGTAATGGAGATGAGCACTGCCCCCTAGAGCCAGAAATGACTAGCACACATGTGCGAGGGGAACATTTACCTTTACCTTAGGAATAGTACATCTAGAGGAACAGACAACCTATTTTAAGGCACCTGGCAATGACAGCAGCTGGTCTGATGAATTTTAGGCTAAATGCCACATCTGGCCTTGAAGTGACTTCTTTGAGTGACCAAGAGAAGAAACTAAACGTGATGGAATTAAGTGCAGTTATGGGTAATCCTTAACTTACAACCACTCGTTTAGTGACTGTTCAAAGTTACGACAGCACTGAAAAAGGGACTTACTGTTTGGCCCTTCTTTGAAAGTACAAGTGGTCCTTGAGCCCAAAATTTATGTTGCTAAGTGAAACATTTGTTAAGTGAGTTTGCCCCATTTTGTGACTTTAACAGTTGTTAAGTTAGTAACACTGTCCAGTTAAGTTAATCTGGCTTCCCTAGTGACTTTGCTTGTCAGAAGGTCTCAAAAGGGAATCACATGGCCTGGGACACTGCAAGTGAGATGGTCCTTGTTCTCCCCCCCCAATCTAAAGCTGTGTTAGTGACCACAGAAGAGTCTTGGATTAACCAATGCAGTCTTCCCCTTTTATGCAAACGGCTTTGTCTTTCCTGGACAGCTCCACTTTCTTTGAAACCTTTGCCCAGTATCTTCCATTCCAGATTTGAAATACCGCCCAAAATGATGGAAAGAGATGGTTGCCTTTAAAAATGATATATTGTTAAAAATCAGATTATAAATTAATAAACCAAACAGAAGGGCTTGCAGGAAAAATAAACTGGATACCTACATGGCTCCAAGTATCAACAAGTTACAAATTCTTACTTTATTTTAAAGAAAGAATTGAGCACACTGTTCATATGTATACCAGTCTCAGTGAGGTGTATCACATTAGCTGTCAATTTTGTGTGACATAACTCCTCCCCACCGCAAAAAGTAGCAATTGGTGACCACAGACAGATGTCTCTCACCTTCGCCAATGCCAGATGACCAGCATCTCTTCCTTTCTCCCCCAGAACATCCATTTTCAACTGTCACTGGACATTCCAACTGCCACTCCTCAACTGACAATTGACAGAGTTCCAAATGACAATCTCAGTCAAGTCCCTATCTTTTCTTTTGAATTACTGCACACATTTATAGACAAATAAAATAGACGAGGACAATACATGTAGTGTAGTCTTAATAGAAGATGGTGTGCTAAATATCTTTCAGTCTGCCATTTTAAGTTATTATCAACAATTTATCTTCACTAAATTCCATTGTAAAACTATTTAGAAGAATAAAATATTTAGAGGAGATGATTTATAACAAAACAAAAGGATCAAAATGTACATGAAAGAGCTGAAAACAAAGAACCATAAATGGAGAAAAGGAAGATGGTTGGAGAAATCCTCCCAAAGAGGATTCAAACTATCCAGTTTAGGACAAGATCTGATGATGGAATGGATTGGGTTAAGTCCTTTGCTTTAAGTAAACAAGATTCATCAGGCATGTCTGGAAGCATTAATAAAGTTTTAGAGACTTATCAAACAAAATTTCAGGCAATGTTCAAATATCTGATCATTCCTATAATTTAAGGACAAAGATTGCTTATAGAATAATAAAGTTGGTGAAGGACGTTATGGATGTTATCATGCCTCTGGCAGATGCTTTTGCCTCCAAACTCAGCCATCCAAGTCTGATATGGAACTGATAAGAACTTGATCCCTGAATTTGAAAAATACACCTTTACAAGATTACAGAATAATAAAGTTGGAAGGGACCTTGGAGGTCTTCTAATCCAATCCCCTGCTTAAGCAGGAGACCCTTTACCATACTGGACAGATGGTCCAATCTCTTCATGAAAACCTCAAGTGATAGATCACCCACAACTTCTGGAGGTAAGGCCTTCCACTGATTAATTGTTCTCACTGACAAGAAATTTCTCCTTAATTCTAGTTTGGATCTCTTTGATAAGCTTCCATCTTCTTAACTAGCTCTTAGATGCTTGGGAGAATAGATCAACTCCCTTTTCTCTGTGACAGCCCTTCAAATAGTGGAAAACTGCTTTTATGTCAGCCCTGGTCCTTCTCTTTTAGATTGGAGATATCTAGTTCTCTCAACTATTCATCCTATGGTTAGATTCCAGTCCCCTAATCTTCTTTGTTGCTCTTTTCAGCATTCTTTCTAGAGTCTCAAGATCTTTTTTTGTATTGTGGTGTCCAAAACTGGATGCAGTATTCCAAGTGCAACTGCATTTCAACTCAAACTAAAATTTGAGTTCTTTGATGAGTTTTTCAGTCTGGCTGGTTGAATTTGTAGTAAGCATAAATAAACACCAAAAAAGGAAGAAAGAGGAAGGGAGAGAAGAAGGAAGAAGAAGAAGGAAGGAAGGAAGGGGAGGACGATGAAGAAAAGAGAAGAAAAAGAGTAGAAGCAACATCAACAACAATTTTATTTTGATCATTAAACAATAAAAGCACCAAATGAAGAAGGCAGAATCCATTGCAAGCAGATTGTCTTTTCCTTAGGCAGGTATAACTGAAAAGAATGTCAGTTCCCTGCATAAATATGTAGCAATAGAGAATTGAACTAACTGAAATAGGCTGTTATTTTAAGAAGGCTTGTTTTGTTCTTCTTTGGGGTGCAATTATATGTATATATTTTAGATTTACTTGTGTCTTTTCCTGCCACAAGAGACTCAGGCTGCAGACTCTTCTCTTGATTGTTCTGCAAATATGCCGGCCTTCTTGTTTGCCTCATTTAACCAGAAATTTTTGTTTGTTTGTTCAGCAAGGAGACCTTAGCTATAAAAGAACATCTATTTTGTTTTGTTTTCCAACCAGTCTCTATTTTGGACCGCTTTTTGAGATCAAATAACTTCTTAAAAGGGGAACCATCATTGGATCTATTACTTTATTTTTATTTTTTAATGAAATAACAGGCAACCAATTTCTGGTAATAATAGGGGCAGCGTTTAATCTTTTCCACTTCTGTTTCACTAGCACATCTCCAACATGGCTAAACATGGAAAAATAATTCCACATTTAGTTTTTCTCCTTTTGGGGGGAAATTGTAGCCATGATTATATTTTGAAAGGGGTAATAACCTTCCCATCTGCAGAGAAATATGATTTATGAATGCGGTGAGGGAAGAGAATGTTGTGTTTTAGACTGGTAGAACCAATTTTGAATTGATGGAAAATCTACTTTGACTTTTGTGGAAGAAGCAATTATGACTCCAGCTATGATGAAATGCACTTCCTTTCTCTCTAAGACAGTGGTTCTCAACCTGTGGGTTGCGACCCCTTTGGGGGTCGAACAGCCCTTTCACAGGGGTCGCCTAAGACAATCAGAAAACACATATTTTTGATGGTCTTAGGAACTGAGCCATAATTTTATGGTTGGGGATCACCACAACATAAGTATCTGTATTAAAGGGTCACAGCATTAGGAAGGTTGAGAAACCACTGCTCTAAGAGTTAGTTATACAAAGGAATAGAATATTTTTCTAGATGGACTCTAGAAAACTTTTGTTGCCATGGTAATAATTCTTCATTGCTTTGGAAAAGATAATCAGATGAGATTTGGTTAGTACTGAGAAAGAAGACCACCAGCAAATGCTAGTTATCGAATGGTAGATTGGAAAAACATCCTGGAAGATGGCTGTGGTAACTCCTCCCATAATTTCCTTTTAATGACATTCTCCTATGTTGTGTCCAAAAAAGCTACATTAATGTGAGTCTAGGACAATTCGCCATGGCCAACTTACCGTGGGACAATTCAATGCTGTTTTAATTGTTTCATTCAGGTACTTTTATTATTGGTGAGCATGTTTTGGTCAAGATTACTATAAGAACTTATATTTCTGGATTGACTTTATTATTATTGGCCATGGTTCCATTAAAATTAATTTAACTTTTGCATTTGTTAAATTGTCCCATGGTGAGTTGTCCCATTCAGCTCTGAAGTCACTAGCAGTTGAGATGATTCAGATCCTTTAATGAATCCACTGGAGGGTGCTAGAAATGGATGGCACTTAAGAAGGGAGTTTGGAGTTGAAAAGGACTCTATGGTGACCCCTGGTATACCAGTCTCCCTTGTTGAGTCAGGGTGAATATCTCTGCCAATGGCCTGTCTACCTATGCATAAAAAGAAAAAAAAGAAAAAAGTGTGGATGATTAGACAAAAATAAAGGTGGATGTAAGCCAGATAGAAGGGTAGAAAGATGGAGGAAAGTAGGCAGGATACAAAAGTGGGAAGGGAGCAGGTTGTGAAGGAGGGAGAAGTGGGAAGAGAAGGGAAGGGGAAGGAAAGAAGACTAGTGGGAAGAAGAGGAAGGGGAAGGAAGGAAATGAAGTGAGAAGGGAAGAAGGACGGGAAAGAGAAGGGGATGGAGGGAAGAGAAGGAGGAGGAAGGAGAGGAAGGAAGGGTCAAATGGAAGTGAGAGAAGGAGGGAGGGAGGGAAGGAGGAAAATAAAGGGAAGAGGAAGGTATGGAGAGAGGAGGAAGCACAATGAAGATGGAAGGATGCAAAAAAGGGGACAGAAGGAATTTAAAAAATGTCCCTGGTGGACAGTGAACACTGGGAAGGTTGCTTTCCTGTAATAGCTCCCCTTAACCAATTGGACAAGAGAACATTAAAGTGAAGTGAGCAGATGAACCAGACTGCTCTGTACATAAAGGATACCATCCAGGATACCTGCTCTCGCCCATCCTCACCTTGGAGCAGATGAGGATGGGCTAGAGCAGGAATGCTGGATCGTAGGCAGACTAATTCTTAGTCCTCAGTTCTATGGTCAAACTGCTCCACGCACCCATATTATTAATCTTTGTTCTCCTCTAAATTCATTACTTTTCTGTTAGATCAATCTGGCCATGTTTAGATGTCTTTGTTTGGCTAAGGGCAGATAGAAGATGTACATCCTAAGTCGCCTGTCCCTAAACAGCCATTTTTCTAAACAGGTAGGATTTTTCATCAGACCTTCCACTTTGGCAAGGCAATAATTGATGACATGATAATCACATTATCCTTTGCTCATGCTTTATGCCTTTGTCCTGTTGGAGTATAGACCTCTCTGCCCAGATGAACATCGCAGAGCCAGGCGCTGTGAAAACAAGTCTAGTTTTCAAAGTAGCCACTGGACAAAACTCTAAAGGGAAATATTTTCAGGACTTGAAGCTGCATCAATTGAACAAGCTGCCACTGGGTCTCCACTGAGCTGATGGTGGAATTAGAAACCCAGAAGGTTCAGCTGGGATTTTTGCAGAATTTTATGACCTCATTGGTGACATACACCATTTTTTCCAAAGGATCCCTGTTCCTTAAGGACAGTCTGCAAGGAAGTGAAGACAGAGAGGAAGGTTTGGTCTCTTGAGTTTTAATTAAGGAGGTATAACATTTCCAATCCTTTGCTCTCTGTTTCACAAGAAAACAAAGTTGAAAGGAGAGGGGAACAAAGAGATCCAACAGCAACATTTCTTTGATTTCTTTCTCTCTCTCTCTCCTTCAAATTTGGGTGACTGGACAGCCAGCAGATTGCAGCCAAATCTCTACCTTCTGTTGGACTGACCCACAATTAGGTCATTGCATTTTGCATGTACATCTAGATAGGGAGGACGGTGGACATGTCATAATTTCAAAATTTTAAGGACATTTCCAGTGTATCTGTTATTTGAAAGGGGAATGATTTCCTATCTGCTGGCACTTTGTGCTCTTTGAGCTTGGTTGTTTTCTTGCAGACGTTTCTTTTCTGTATTCTGCACAGTAATGAATTTTTAAGCTGTGCAGATGGAGATAGATAAACTCAACAAGACGTCCATAACAAAGTACATTTATTGGTTCATCAGGTATCCTCATAACTCACATTGTGATGAAGTTCTTTTTTAATGACCAATCCTTTGCATATCTGCCTTATAGGTAAAAGATGGTTATCTCCTAACCCATCTCTTAGCGATAGAAAGCAACTGCCATGAGTTAGGGAGTTCAGGCAAAAGTGAGGAAAACTCCCCCAACCCATCGAGGGTCAAATTAGTGACCAATC
>JANHFN010006970.1:79801-113318 GCA_032468175.1 Toxicocalamus goodenoughensis
TTGAGCTGGAGCCTGTTCCTCCCCATCCAGACCCGCACGGCCTCCAGACACTGGGACATCACTTTAAGGGCATCATTTGGGTGTTTTCATGCAATTTTCAGATATATTAGGATACTTTTTGAATTTTTCATATGTGAGTAGCAATGATTGCACACAATGGAACCATTGCTACTTTTCCAAATGTCGATAACAGTGGTAGAAATCTAAAGTGGTAGAAATCTAACTACCACCACCCCATATTTGAGATAAAGAGCAATTTAGCACAAAGTTCAATGAGCTATAAAATAATGAATCACATCTAACAGTAGGCATGTAGATTTCAACTGCTATTGTCTTTGCTTCACAGCTTATATATTAAATATACAATACTAATAAAGGAGAATATTTGTAGCTCAGGGTTGAACTGAGACTCCTTTGTGCTCTCTGAACTTGCTTGTTTTCTGGCAAAAGTTTCATTATCCTAACTGGGTGACATCATCAGTGCTAGTAAGGAGTGCTGTTTGCTGTCAGTTCATAGTCTGGTGACTTGTCTTTCTGGACGGGTGAGAGTGGTCTTAAAAATTCTTTTTGTTTAGGTGTTTACTAATGGCTCTTTGACAATTTCTTGACTGGAGTATTGCTTACTTGATTGTTGGTCTGAAGTTGACCTTGCAGTTAATCTACCGTGTTTCCCTCAAACTAAGATCTCTCTGGATAATAAGCCCAATCGGGTTTTTGAACGCATGTGCTACAATAAGCCCACCCACCCAAAAAAAATAAGCCCATCCCAAAATATTAAAATGCGTGAACAGCCAATCCTCCATGCATCTTGCTTCTCCCACACCCCACCCCAAATTTTATCAATAAAGGGTGCAGGTGGATAAGCAAGGGGCAGGAAGTTTTGCCATGCCCAACAAGGAGGTGAGAAGATGTTCTTGCCATCTTACCTGACTTCCAGCCCCGTTGCATTTCATTGTGTGCAGGGAAACAAGTTGTATCATGAAAAAAAAATCTTGCAAATTCGAGGAGTTAATTGATTGAACTCACAAGAAGTTGTTTATTTTTAATGGTAAAACTTGTTTTCCTGCACACAATGGCAAGAAACGTGATGGAGTTGGAAGTCAGGTAAGAAGTGCATTTCGCTTGTCACCTGCCCCACCTGCCACCCCCAAATTGTGCCCCAAAATACCATAATAAGACCTCCTCGAAAATAAGCCCAAGTGCTTATTTTGGGGTTCAAAAAAACTTAAGACAGGTTCTTATTTTCACGGAAACACAGTGTGATGATTTGAGTGGAGAGGTGCTGGAGTCTTTTTTTTTTCTCTTTTGGGCTGATTGAGTGTCTCTTTTGCATAGTCTATAAATGTTGTTAATGTCTATGTGTCTATTGATGGTGGATTTGTTAGCATGCTAGGCTTCTAGAAATTTCTGGCATTTTTGGCTTTGGCCTGGTTAAAGATTGTCACGTTTTCCCAATTGAAACTATGGTTAAATCTGTCTATCTATTGTGAAATAAAGAATTTTTGTCATGCCTTCTGACTGTGTTCATGAATGTGTTCTGCCAGTCTTCTGCCTGTTTGTCCTACATACTGTAGTAGCTGTTGCAGTTCTTACATTGTATGTTGTAGATGACTCCTGTTTTTTCCTTCTGGGGTTCCTGGGTCTTTTGGTTTGTTTAGGATGTTTTGAAGGGCTTTAGTTGGCCAACTAACAATACTCCTTACTGGCACTGATGATGTTACCTAATTGGGGTAATGAAACTTCTGCAAGAAAAAAAGCAAGTTCAGAGAACACCAAGGACCCTTTAATATACAGTATGAAAACATATTGCTTAATATTAATTAACCATACTAGGACATCATAACAGAAGTGTTCAGCAGAAGTTATAATATTATATGAAATAAATAGTAAACTGGGTTTTTTTCCCCCTAACTGACTTCAGGGTCTTCAAAATGGGAATTGAAGAATATATTGGAACAAATGAAATATTTTACACATCAAACACTTATCTGAAAAAATTGTAGCCCTGAGATGTCCTAGCAATAGAGATCTGCATATTTTTATATATAGAGAAGGTAAATTAAAATGTGACCACAAAGATATTTATCAGTGATCTGCCTAAATAGATTAAGGTGTATCAAATTAATTTCTATGACATTTTAAGGCAAGAGTCTTCAAACTGGACAAGTTTAAGACTTGGGGACTTCAACTCCCAGAATTCCTGAGCTAATATGACTGGAGGAGGAATTCTGGGAGTTGAAGTCTACAAGTCTTAAAGATGTTAAGTTTGAAGACCCCTGTTTTAAGGACTTGCTGCAAAACTTTGGAATTTTTTGTTGTTGCGTTGAGAAGGTGCAAAGAAAGAACTGTAAATTGTACTTAAATAAAACTTATATGAAAAATGCACAAAAGGATATATATTGATCTTTTTATGCAAATATGGTATATATGATGTATATGATAACTACACACACACACACACTGCATCCTAAGATGCAAGAGACATAAATTACTTGCTTATTAAAGCAGCTGGCTGCATATTGTTATAAAAATATGCCAGATACACACAGTACATTTAGCTGTTGGAATATTATACATTTGTGCATGTATATGCTTTTATGTGAGGAATCCATCTTTTTCAGCACTGTGTAAATATTTTATAGCTGCAAGCTTAATGCAATCTTTTTCTTCAAAGATTTACAGATTCTTGCTTAAAGATTGTATAGAGATTTTCAGTGCATTTTTTTTACCACTAGTCACATAAAATAACGCCTTGGCTAACTGCAAAAATGCAACATGCAAGCCTATTATCCTAAGCTTTATTCTTTGATTTCTTACATTGACAGAAGAGCTCTTTGAGAAACAATAATTCTATAATATTTGCTTAATTGAAACAGAATAGCATTACAGTATGGAATAGTTCTTGTTTTGTTTTGGAATTATGCTACCTTGATCTGTTTTTGTTGCTGAAGCAGAATATGCTATAAATTATCTCATTACAAAAACAATTTAAATGAAATGTTTTGTTTTAAAGCTGAATGCCTTTCTCTTCCCCCTTCCTTACCTTTCCTCTTCTGACTTACATCAAATTTGTCAAATGCCTCATTTAGCAGCAAACATTTTATTTCAAGAGATATGCAGGAACTGCCAATTTTCTCTATAATCTGGGGATGTATGAGCAAATTCACTGCTATGCTGCCTTTGGGTGTTGGATTAACTGAATATATTATCTACACCAACTTTTACCAAACAATGCCCCTCAAGGCTTTCATTGACACCCAACAGGTGATGTTCAATATATCTGAAGGATGCATATTTAGAATGTTATTTTGTATAAAAAGAATAGAAAATTTAGGATTGTTCAACTTAATCAGACTTAGTAGTGAAAACTAAATTTCCTCAACACATTTAACTGTCATTTCCATTGTATGAGAAATTGGAGTTTTCTTTGGGAAAACTCCTGTTAATATAATATTTCCAACACTTCACGATTCAGGAGAAGGGAGAATCATAATTGTATGAAACACATACATATCAATATAAATATAGTTACTACACCAGTTCACTATTAGAAATAGCTCTGCAGGTGTTTTCACTGAATCTACCCCAGTATTCACACATATACACATATGGATTTAAAAGAGTGAATAATCAAATGAAATTATGACATATTTTGAAAAAAACAGATGTTTTAAACCAACAACAGTGAAGTAATTACCCCAGTAGGCTTTATTAAAAATTAAAACGATACCATGTGTTAAATTAATGGAGGTATGTGTTCCTTTTCACTGTTTTAGCTGTTCAGCTAATAGCACATAAAAAAAATTACACTATGATGGAATGTTTTTATCATACAGAGAATCAGATCAGAGTTATGTGATGCATCCCTGAGTGTTATAACCAAGCACTGTCCACCTTAATTACTTCTATTGACAAAAGTGCAGCCAGTACTTGGCCTTAACTAGCAATGTCATTAGTGTCAATCTCTTTGACAGATTTGTAATGGGAATATTAAAAGAGAAAATGGTAGATGAGCAACAGCCTACTGGGTAACATCTAGTCTGCTGCAGAATGTGCTGTAGTAAGAAAAAAACTCAAAATTTTAATCATGTTTTCGGATTGTGGCATATTACTAATGCACAAGAGGGAAAAAAGTTTTAGTTATCTGTAACATTTATATTGAACATCCTTAGGAAAAGCAACAGGCAGTTCAATTAGAAGTTCATGACAACAATCACATTTATAGTAATGGAAACATTGATAATCTGGACTGGGACATTCCATTATTGAAATGGTCCTAGGGCAGAATAAAAAGGAAGATTGGATAAGATGCAATAATGAAGGTGCAAATCATGAGAGCCACCTTGAAGTCTGTTCCAAGGCATTTTGATGTGAACATTTTGATTCATGCTCCCTTTGCCATTAATAGAATATCTCCTTCTCTGTTCGTTAAGAAACCAGAATAGCTTAAAGGATTCAGGGCAGCTGGTATGGCACACAGCAAACCCCTCTGCATTGTGCTGCCTCACTGGCTTCATGCACTCCTATTTGATAATGGTAGAGTCAGCTTTGTCCACATGAAACAATTTCATGACTCTTCTTGATCCCGATGCCCTTTGAATAATTGGTTGTGGCTATTTATCTTTCATTCTTAAAGGTTATATGCAGGTCACCAAATCCAGAAACACAGCCTGCAGAGATGTATTGGGTGTAAGAACTTACATGACTAACATTGGAGAATTCGAATTTGCTAATATCGTCAGTCAAGTCTGAGTGCCAAAAATCCATATAAAAAAATTAAAATTCTTACTTCTCTTCTATGCCCTTCAATCACTCTTCTTCATGCTCTTAAAATGCCACACATCAAATTATTTGAAGATTATATCAAGAATATTGAGTGAGCCATGACCACTTAAAAAAAAAAGAAGTACAATATTTCCCTTGCTCCATTCCTCTGCAATTTCCTTTTTGCCTTCTCATCAGCAAAGATGCCATTTTTGTGATTTTTCCCTTCTGCTTATCCATCAACTATATAAAATGTCATGTATTCATTGTGTAATT
Organism: Toxicocalamus goodenoughensis; assembly: GCA_032468175.1. Taxonomy (NCBI): domain Eukaryota; kingdom Metazoa; phylum Chordata; class Lepidosauria; order Squamata; family Elapidae; genus Toxicocalamus; species Toxicocalamus goodenoughensis. The sequence continues at coordinate 84,842 of JANHFN010006970.1, forward strand.
GCCGTTTACTTGACATTTTACTCCTCCCAATGAAATACATGGCAAGAATAAAACGTCAGAGAACTCTGACATTTTATTCCTGCCTTGTCTTTTAAAGATGCAAATGCAGCAGCCACATCAAGGAAGACAATAGCGTGTTTAGGGAGAATGAAGTTAAAAAGCATCCAAAGGCCATGAGTGGAAGGAGAATAGAGGCAATGGGTAAAAACAGCCAAATTTAACTTGCAGGGGGCAAAGCAAATGGTGCTGCACCATCTGAAAAAAGATATATCAGAGCCCTAATGATCTAATAATGTCAGAAGCTAAGGAATAAAAATCCTCAGCCTCTTTAGTTTATCCAGATGTCCTATGCATTTTTATCCAGAAGATCCAATTAGTTCAATAGCATTTATCACAGGTTGCTATGTATAGGACTGCTGCTGAAACAAAAGGTCTAAATTTATAAATAAATCCTATTGTCCCCATTTAATCGTACCTATTTTCTGTATTCTTACTCATGTTCATATTTGTACCTATTATTTTGTAAGCGATTGACAAATAAATAAATAAATAAATAAATAAATAAATAAATAAATAAATAAATAAATAAATAAATAAATAAATAAATAAATAAGCAAGCAAATAAACAAACAAACAAACAAACAAACAAACCAGACTCCCTGCTCACAGCAAAAACCAGTCTCCCTATAAAACCAAGTCCCTGCACCTCACTGTCTTTGTAGTCTACCCTCAGGAACAGAGCCTTTTGTTCTTGAAAATAAAATCTCCTTTGTACAGTATGTCTGGACTTCATTCTTTATTTGTTCTTGCATTCATCCCAGCTCATAAAAACCCAAATTATTCTTCTAACAAAAGAATTGCAGAATTGCAGATTCCCAGGAGAGACAGTGAGGTGGTAGTGGTGGCATATTGGAGGAAGTCATTCTTCATGTACCACATGTATTAATGTGTTCTCCCTTCTGCTATGGATCTAACTAGGATTTTAATGCTCTGGCAGTTTCTTCCACATTCTCTGCTGTTTTCCTGAGCTTCCTGCACATTAAGGTAGTCCAATCCAATATGAAAAAATAACAAAGGATTATGCCTTTTTTACAAGGAAATAATCTACTTATAAATTCTTTCATCTTTTCTTCATATGGTGGGCTGGTGCTGCTTTATGCTTAGGGCAGGCCTTTCTGAACAGGCACATCTACTGAATTCATTTTTTCCACAAACTTTTGAAACTACTCTCGTCTCCTTGTTCTACTGCAAATTACACAGAGATTCAACCTTGCATGAACTTCAGCAAGATTTTCTTCTTTTCCTTCATCAAAACAATGGGATTCAACAATCACAAGGGACATAAAGTTGTACACTTTGAGATCAGAAATATGTTTTGAATTAGTGTTGTACTGAAAAGTTCTGCATTTTTCTCTCCAGTACTCATTTATTTGAGGAAAGAGAATTCCTTTCAACATTTCTTGTAAAGAAAAGTGAGTTTTGGAAATACGTTCATGGATAAGGAGGAATGGAATGGGCTATTTTAGCATTTGCTTGCAATGTGACTTGTATGCATGTGTGCATGTGTGTGAATACTCTATGAATTTCCTCCCCAGCATGCTGCCCATTTCCTGGCTTTCCACATTTGAAACTCAAGAGAATAACTCATGAGGCAACAATTCTATAAGACAGTGTTGGGCTTCTGGTTTAGTAGCCATGGTCTAGATCAGCAGCCCCCAATATTTTGGGTGTCAGGGACCAGTTCTGTGGAGAGTGGCTTTTCTGTAGAATGGTGGGGGGTGGGGGTGGATTTCATCTGCTGCCTGGATCCTGTGCGTGCACAGATGTGGCTATGCTCATTTGCATGGCCTGGTTCCTGGTAGACTGCAGGCCAGTGCCCATCCAGTCTGGGGGTTGAGAACTAGACAACAGTTTTCCTAACGTTTCATGGATCAGATCAGCTGACCTGTAAAGATGCCAACTATAATTGTCGCTGAAACATCAGACAATCTGTTGTCTAGACTCCAGCCCATGGTCACTAAACCCTAAAACCCAACAGATACTAGCTGTGAAATCCTACCCAGGTATAATTCTATAGAATGTTTAATAAGAATCATATCCAGGCATAATGAATCATAGCTGCAACATGACTATGAGGCACCTATGTAAAAATCAGTTCAGAGCAAAGGGGGACTTTGGCATCATATATCCCTAGTTGTAAATCAGCACTAAAAAACAAATACATACAATAACAACAAATACATACTGTTTTTATATCCTATCTCTTTGATTATTGACTCAAAATTCACAAAATAAGTTGAAATCAACAGTACCTTGGGTGGTAGTGGGTGGTCTGAAGTATCAAGATAGAACTCATGGCAGGTTGATTGAAGCCATGCCCATTTGACCAATTGTGTGATATTGATACACATTCAAAAGGGGCAAGGCTTGGATATTTATTTATTACTATCCTGTCTCTATTATTTTTGTAAGCAACTCAAGGTGGCGGACACACACAATACTCCTTCCTCTTTCTATTTTCCCCACAACCACCGCTCTGTGAGGTGAGTTGGTCTGAGAGAGAGTGACTGGCTCAAAGTCATCCAGTCCACTTTCATGGCTAAGGTATAGAACTCATGGTCTCCTAGTTTCTAAGCCAGCACTTTACTAGACCAAACTGGCTCTGTAATATGACAATTATTCAGTATTAATCATTATTGTAATTAATGTGTTAATCTTCATTGCTCTGGCATGGCTAAAATCTTGACTTTTTAAATCTCTCCATATGGATTCTGATGAGAAAATTTTGCAAAAGAGGGCCTTCATTTCATTTCTCATATGATTCTCTCCTCAATTGAATCAATATTCCATTTTTTAATCAAATCTTTCGCTAATTCCTAGTTTCTTTTCATCTTCAAGAGGTAGTGAAATTTGTACATGCTGAAGCCTTCCTCAGTGGCATAGGCATGACTGAAAATATGTTATATCTCTAAGAGGAAGCCAAAAATAATTAAAAAATAGGTTAGTTTTTTGCTAAGTCAACAGAAACCTGCAGGCAAAATGGAAACAGACCTAAAAGATCGATTTTCGCACTTGCCATAAAAATTTTCTGTCCTGCCATTTAACGAAATGCTGTGTAGATGGACAAAAACATTTCAGGAGCTTTATTGGGAATAACTGCTGTACAATGTCAAAATGTGGACAATATAATTCTACTCCATGTCAGTTTTGCAAATTTTCACATGTAATTCTACCACATTCAAGTCATACAGTATTCAAGTTTCCAAAGGGCCTGTAACTTTTTTTTAAAATGCAACTTCCTTAGATGTAACTGGGACATAATTATAACTTGTACACCTTTTGAGCCAGAAGTGATGGGAAGAGAGTGGCTCCACTTCATTAATTTCATTTATTAAATTTATCATCTGGTTTCAAAATGACTCTGGGTGGCTTGCAGGATAAAAATAAAATAAAATCATCACATAAAATGACAATACAAACAAAATAAAATCACCAGCGCAAGATGGACAAGGAAGGAGGAGCCAGGTGCATGGGTGGGGGGAGGTTAGATTATCTCTTAATTCATCAACCACCTCTTTTGGCTCCACCAAAGCTCCCCCATTGGAGCCCAAGCCATCTGGCAGAACCATGCTTTAAGGCTCTTACAGAAATTCAGGAGGGTGGATATTCCAAAGGGCAGGGAGCCATGACAGAAAAGGCTCTTTTCCTGGACCCTGCCAGCTGAAATTCCTTGACTGACAGGATCCAAGGTATGCCCCCTCTGGCTATGCAGATTGGGTGGGCCAGTCCCATCAGGGTAGACAGTTCCTCAAGTAACCTGGACCTGTGCCATGCAGGGCTTTAAAGGTAATAACCAACACCTAGAATTGTATTTGGAAGCACATTGTCAACAAGTGCAACTCGCATAGCAGTGATGTAATATGGGTCATATAGGACCCCTCTAAGAACTACTGTGACACTCTGTACCAGTTATAGCAGAGGTGGTATTCAGCAGATTCTGACCAGTTCTGGAGAACCGGTAGTGGAAATTTTGAGTAGTTTGGAGAACCAGCAAATAACATCTCTGACTGGCCCCGCCCCCATCTATTCTCTGCCTCCTGAGTCCCAGCTGATCTCCTGGGACTTCTTTTGTTGCCCTACAAAGGAGAACAGAGCTGGAAAGCAGATTAATGGAGTGGATGGGGGAATGGGATTTTGCAGTAACCTTCCCCTGGAGTGGGGTGGGAATGGGGATTTTTCAGTATCCTTCCCCTACCATGCCCACCAAGCATGCCCAACCCAGCAAGCCACACCCACAGAACCAGTAGTAAAAAAATTTGAATCCCACCACTGAGCTATAGCTTCCAAATAATCAAACTTTCAAGGGTAGCTCAATGTACAGCTGATGCCCATTGATGCAATGATGAGGTTTATACTATTATACTTCCATGCATTTGGGGGGGTGGGGTTTCCGCAGTTTTCAATCCTCTGCAGAAGGATAAGGAGAGTCTCAAAAAGATTCATATTAAAATGTTTTAGTTGAGATGCACACACCCTTCCTTATGACAGATTTTACCCAGGTTTCAGAGCTATTAGGGAGGGTATTAAATGTTTACTCATATGTTTAACATTTATATAATTCTAGTGTCAGCCAACCGGAATCATTTGGGAACGATTAACATTTATATTTGTAAAATGAATACATAAACAGTATCAAAATTTTGGCAATATATGCTAGCTTGTGAAATTTGCACATCAGTCTGCAACTCTATGTTTTTCATTCCTCAGATATATTGACAAAACAAGAAAAAATCCTGAATCTCAGGTTTACTTTTTATTTAATAATAATTCAGCAGATGAAAACAAACAAACAAACCAGTGGAACTGCCTGTCTCCAGAAGTTCTGAGTGCTCAATTACTGGAAGTTTTTAAGAAAAGACTGGACAGCCATTTCTCTGAAATGGTATAAAGTTCACCCCAAGGTCCCTTCTAAGTATTATTCTGACACCTTTCCCAGGATTTCTACTCAGAGTTTGGCATCCTCAGTTTTCTTGCCTGAGCTGGGGGTTGGACTAGAAGACCTCCAAGGTCCCTTTCAACTCTTGTTAAACACATGTATTTTATGCTCTGGACTATTGACATTGAATGCATGTAAACCCTGAAAAATATGTGGTAGCTCTGGGCAAAAGAAAGGCAGAAAAATCACTCTAGATATAGGGACAGTGTAAAATATTAACACATGATAAATAATGAAACAATTAAAAATAATAGCACAGAGTTTTATCTTTCTCCCTCTTCCTATTTTTTTTCTTTATTTCTCTCCCTTCCTTTCTTTTTCTTCTCTCTCTCTCTCTCTCTCTCTTACACACACAGACACAGACACACACACAGAGCATTAACAGACAAGCATTTTGGAACCAGCTCCTTTAAATTTTTCCAAGGCTGGAGTGGATTCCCCCCCCCTCTGTCAGACCGCACTCCTTCTCACTCACAAGGGGAAAGCAATACTTGCAGTGTCCATGGGGAATCCTTGGAGAAGTTTTTAAAGGACCTGCTTCCAAAACGCATTTCTTTTACATTGCAAAAGTGCTCCAAGGCTCAATTCACTCCCACCCCCTCTGTCAGACCGCACTCTTTCTCACTCCAGGCACTTTACTCACACGGGGAAAGCTATACTTGCCGTGTCCATGCCTTTCTTCCTTTCCCCCAGTGAGAAAGAGGACGTGGGGAACGGAAAGCTAGGAGAGTGATCACAAGTGAGCAACCGGGCGACCGGGTTGGGGGCATGGCCAGCCAGGGGTCACCACCGGTTCAGCGACTCATGCCAAATAACCGATACCGGTTCGCCCGAGTAGGTGCGAACCGGTTGAATACCAGCTCTGGTTTTAACTCCGAACCATTGTTAAGTGACCTGGTGTTTCTCAAGGACTACCTGTAATTTAAAATAACTCCCTTCCTAGCCTTGTGTAAAAGCAGACGTATTTGTTGCTACACAATTTTTCTGACTATCCAGCATCCAAGACTGCTGCATCCCCACAGTGACTTTGGAAAACAATTTCCTTAGACTTTATTGGTAGTATAGCACAGATCATAGGCATAGATACATTCTGATAAAGTTGACCTTTCTTTAAAATGGCTAATTTTCTCTCTTATCATGACCTTCCTTCCAGTGCGTAGAGAGACCATCTGTTTATCTGCCTGATCTTTTGAAACAATTGTTTTTCCTCAGCATGTTATCTCAGACCAAACCCCATATTTATGACATAATTTGGAAACTCTATTTCAATTATTGTGTAAAATGAAATGTTTAAGTTCTGGGGCTAGATTGCTATATTCTGTAACAGCCTTTTTCAATGTTAAAATTTGTTGCATTAGCAAAAAGAACAAATTACCTAATTAAGCAATTTTTTTACTCTTCTGGCACTACCTCCTGAGAGTGCATCTCACAAATACTGAGAATAATGTGTTTTGCTATAGCACTCTGATCTCAGTCAGGAGGACTTCGAATTGAAACCTGTGGAAGACAGAAATCCAAAAATTAACATTTCAGAGAGAGCCTTATGCATTTCAAAATAGAATAAATTGAGTTGGACCCGATTAAACCACTCAAAAAAATTAGGCAGAACTATAGCCTCCGATGCTGAAAGTATCAGAGAGAAAGTCTCAATGCTCAAACTATCAGAGAGAAAAGAATTAAGCCATAATCTTTTAAAAGAAAGTGAGTTGATTGGTAAGGTGATTTTCTAGACTGGAATAAAGCATTTTGATGAGATAACTTGTTCAAAAGACTACAAAATAATAGAAAGAGAAAAGGAGTTGCACTGCATGTTAAAATATTTCCAAGCGTACAGAAATACAAGTTAATCAAACTGGTGATGCTAAGAGAAATTAGTTTTAAAATTCAGAATAAAGTGTAAAACTTGCACTAGTATCAATATTCAGAACCTGCCAAACTAACAAGAAAACCGTATTGGGATGATTCTCAAAAACAAACTGCAGATCTTTTTTGTATGATATTTTTATTAAACATTATAATTAAAAAATAAGAATACAAACTAAAAAAGAAAACAATAAAGAGAAAGAATAGTGGAGAAAAGAAAAAAAGCAGAAAGGAAAATAGAAAAGAAAGAAAAATAATATGGTAAGAAAAAGAAAATATATAAAACATGACTTCCCTGTTTATCACATCTACATAGGTAGTCCTCAACTTAAAAGCATAATGAAGCCTCCCCCATCATAGGCATAAGTAATGATAGTTGTTAAGCTACAATGGTTTACTATGGGCCAGTTTTGCTGAAAACCAGAAATAAATGCGATTTTGGCAAAATATGGTTATATGATCATACTCTGCAAATGACCATAAAAGCAGGCCAGTTGCCAAGTGGTTCAAATGTGACCATGGGAGGGTTGTCGTCATCACTTCAGAACCAATCATAAGTACTTTCAGGGAGTCTGTCATAATTTCATTAGTAACTAATCATAAGTTAACCTGTAAACAATTTTAGCAATTTATCATCTTCTCTTGAAATACAACCCATATTGCATTTCTCATCTATCAAGAAATCCTAAGCCTTTAAGTCCTGGTCAGCAAAAGTCCATTAAGGGATCATAAAATCATAGGATTGGAAGGAATGTGAGGTCTTCTAGTACACACTCACCTAAGACAGGAGTCCTCATATCATAATGGACCAATGGAGTTGTTCAGACTTGAAAACCTCCAGTGATGGAGCAATCACAACTCCAGGAGGCAAGCTGTTCTACTTAATAGTTTTGTCAAAAAATTCTTCTTTATTTTCAGGTTTATTTTCAAGCTTACACTCGTTGCTTCTAGTCCTACTGACTTGTTTTGGAGAATAAATTGATGCCCTCTTCCCTGTAACATTTCTTTAACTATTAGATGCTATTATATCTCCCCTCACTCTTCATTAAGCTAAACATATAGTTCTTTAACAATTTTCATAGGATTTAGCCTCCAGAATCCTTATCATTGTCATTGCTCTCCTCTGGTCTCTTTCTAAGGCCTCAATATCCTTTTTGTATTGTAAGGACAACTGGATGCAATATATCCAAATGTGGTTTTTCCAGTGTAGTATATAGTGGTAGTATCAATTAGTTTGAATTTATTATCCCTCCATTGATGCAGCCCAACACTGCATTGTTGTTGTTTTTGGCAACTGTAGCACACTGCTGACTCATATTTAAGCAGTGATTTACTAGGATATCTATATTATTCTGTACCAGTGCATCTGTTTTAGTTTTTATTTGTTTGTATTTTCTGTAGGTATAGGAATTTTCTTGCCATAATTATATCTTGTCGGATAGGGCCCAATGTTCAAATCTGTCAAGATATTTCTAAAACTTGAGTCTACCAAAGATTAGCAATCCCCCCCCCCCGCTTTGTGTCATATACCAATTTGATTAGTGTCCCTTCAACCCTCTGATCTAGGTCACTTATGAATATGTTGTTGAACACTGCGCCTGAGACAGGATCTTGAGGAAATCCACTTCCCTCCATCTAGATATAATTATATTAAGGACTGAATGTTGAGTGTGATTATTAAAGATAATTGCATATCTATTTTAACCTTGATCAAATAAACCAATTTTATATTTTCTTTTACTTTTATCTCGTCAAATAATATTCTAGAATTTGATTTCTCAGAATTTGAAAGTTTGGAAGAGTAAAACTCTGGTCCCAGTGAATCACCTATATTTGACTTTGCATCATTATCCTGGGACATTTATAGTTGTCTTCATTTTTTATTTGATTTCTTTTTATTTTTTTCCTTGCCCTGTTCACAAAAGCTTTCAGAATTTTAACAAGTTTTATTTGTAAATCCAATATAAGAAAGTTATCCAAGTCACTTTTTTGGTTATTTTATATTATTCCTTTTACTGTAAGTGTAGAATTTTTCCAAATCATTCTTATAACCTGTTATTTTTAAATCCACATTTAATTTAGTCTCAGTCTTGCCTGGTAAAACATATTCCTTTAAAAAAAATCCTAGTAAACTAAAAATAAAATTCGTCAATTTTCTTCTCCTATTTCTCCAAGTGTTTCTGGATACAATTCTCAGAATTGTCAACCAATTAGCCAATTGTGGAAGTTGAAATTTCAACATGCAAGGTTTAAGAAAGCTGATAAAAGCTTTCACCCAAGACCCAGCTTAAGATACATAACTTATCTAAGATAGAGATCCTTATTAGCATAAATGTCATTCAAAGGGGCTTTTATCAAAAGATCAAAAATCTTTCTTGTTTCATTTTACTTTATCAAGTATGATGTTTACATGCTTTAGGTCTTTAGGGCATAATTCTGATATCTCCTGAGTTGCATGCTCATATCATTGTGGGAAAATCCTGGGTGAGACATCAAAGGCTATACCACTTCAGAAAAAAGCCTATGGTGTTGTCTTCTATTACTAATTGGTCTAAGGACAAGGGCCAAACTAGGTGCCCTCAGAATGATTTTTTAGATGATTCAGATTCTGAAATAGCCAAGAATGCTTCATAATTAGAATTCTGCTAATTGATTACCTACTAACAATTGATATGATCCAGTCAAAGCAAAGGATTTTGAAGTCCACTGATTACAATTTGAAAGTTAAGTACAGGTTAAACAGTTTCATTTAATATTTACAAAGTTTTTATATTGACTGGATACTGCTTGCTTTTCCCAGTTAATACTTATTTTTAATGCACAATATACTGTTCAGCAATTAAGTTTATCAAGTATCAGAATCTCACTACAACTCTGTGATACATAGATAAAAAACAGTATCTGAGAAAATTCATTTGTTATATAAACTACTTAGTATCATTATATTACATGTGTTCAATGTATCTTAATGCAAGTTCTCCACCTAGTGGGCTAATTGCTAACTCTAAAAAAACAGAGATTTCTATTTTAATGTGTATTGTTAAAAACATAGCTGTCATATAAATGATACACTATAATTTATCAACTACATAAACCAATACTACATAAAAGTAATATTAGGAAACATAGCTCCAAGTAGAATTGTATTTGTTACACAAATAGTGATAAGACCAAATTCAGTATATTTACAGGTATTACAATATACAGGAGAATCTGATTATTAAAATGCTTCCAATAAAATTAAATCATGAACATTTACAGCATTTTAAAAAATAGCACCATTAAAATTTCAGATTTTTTAAAAAGGTTACATTATGTCTGTCCTTGCACATTAACTATTTAAAAATATAAGCTATTTAAAAATAAGCTTTCCAAAAACCATTAGAGGCAATGACAATATTAGGTCAATTCAAGCGCCTTGAATATTTAATATACCATATTCAATAATCAGGTTTGTTTTGGTGTATTTCCAGATGGAAAACTCTTACTAACGCATATTGTACTAGTCCATGTTAAATCAGAAGTAGTAATTAGGAAACAAGGGAGTGTTATAAATATTTTATTTGAGTTCCCTACACAATTTTGTATATAAGACAGTGTGTAACTATCATAAAAACTTCATCTGAGAGAACACTATATTTAACAAATTTCTTTTCAGTTCCATGAGGAAGAGTTAATGATTCCAGTCATATGAAAAAGAAAGATGGAGCCATCAAAACTAAAAAAATCCAAGAAGTTGTTTAGAAAGAAAAAGAAGGGGAGGAGAAGAAAGAGATGTGGTTGGAGTGGTGATAGAAAATTGATTTGGAAACAACTTCATTTTTTAGTGATGATGACTGGCAATCCAGATGTTGCTAAATTACAGGGTTTAGCCTCTGTTAACATTTGGCATGTTGATGGATTCTGCTCAAATTTGTATTTCAGCAATACTTTGGGACCATGGTTCACCATATTTAGAACTGAAATGAAATTAAGAATAATAATTCCTTAGCCTTCCTGTTTCCTCTGGCTGATGGTCACATCTGAGAAACAACTGCAATAAAGTGCCTGTTTATGTCTGTATATATACATATACACATGTATATAAACACACACACACACCAAATGTTAACCCCCCTCATTAAAAAATCCCAGTAATTATAGCTCAACCAGCCTGATATAGATATCTGGGGTGACGTTAGAGCAGGCAATAGAGCATGCTATCTTAAAAATAACCCGATTGCTAAGAGCCAACATGCCTTTGTCAAAAACAGAGTACATGAGGCAAATTTTGTCTCCTTCTGCGACAGGGTAACTATTCTATTGAAGAAAGCAAATATGGAAGCTAATTTACTTGATATTAACCAAGTTTAACATGACAAGCAGTTAAAGTGTGGCTTGGATGGCATTATAATAAGATGGATCTACAACTGGCTAGTTAGCCTCAAAATATAAGATATGCATACAGGAATAAAACTCCATGATTTGGAGACACACATCTGAGGTGGCCTTGGATGTGGAAATTGACAACAAGCTGAATATGTCATTAATTTCAGTCAGCTGCTTATAGGGCTAATGCTGTTCTGGTCTTGATTAGAAGAAACCATATACCAAAGACGCATGAAGTCATTATTTCTTTTTATATGGCATTAGTGAGATCATATCTGAAGTACTGTGTACAATTCTGGGCATCACATTTTCAAAAGGTGATTGATATTTTGGCGAGAGTTCCAAGGAGGGCAGTGCAGATAAATCGAAGAACTACAGCAAGGGTCCCCAACCCCTGGTCTGTGGACTGGTGCTGGTCTGCAGCCCATTGGGACTTGGGCCGCGCAAGTGGCAGTCGAATGCACAAAGCTGTATTTGCGCATATGCGGGATTAAGTGGCACACGTGCAAAGCCATCCCCTCTGCTTCCAGTCTGTGGAGTGGGAAAGATTAGGGATTGCTGGATTAGAGGGCATATTCTATGAGGAATCTGGAATATTCAATCTGAGGAAATGAAAACTGAAGGGAGACATTATAGGTTTATTCTGATCCAATGAGGGAAGTAACAAGGAAGATGATCAAGAACTATGGCTACAGAAATCAGAGTCAGAAATAATGTGTATAATTTGCAACTGCTACATTTTGTTTAAATTTGAAGTTTTTTTTTCTGATAATAAGACCTATGCAACAGGAGAATATTAGAGAGACTGTGGGTTTTCCATCTCCATAAGAGAGACTGCACAGCTACCCCTCATAGATGATTTAACTGATTGTCCTAAACACACTGCAGAAAGTTAGGTCATATTATCTTCCAATTCTAAAGTTCCATGATTCTGGATTTGCAGTACAGTATTTTCCAAGGGATCAGTCCTCTTATGTTGCCTGTACCTGATGGACTGCTATTTTGGATTGTGAAAAATTGACTTTTTAATTTACAATGACTTTTGGTATCAAATTTTGAGTTTCATGAACTTCAAATGCTGATCACTAGAATTTGGATATTTTCTATAATTAAAAATCTGGTTACATGTGAGTGATTGTAAAATATTAGTACATGCACACTTGCTAACTGGGTTTGTTTTTCATAGAAAAAGAACCTAAGATAAATATTTCTAAATTAAAATGAGGTTTTTTTCAAGTAACCCCCATCTTAACAGGAGTTAAGTAGATGTACTAAAGTGCAAAGGGAGTATACATATTTTTCCATGATTTTGTTTATATTATTCATTGTTCTAAAATAAGACCTTTATATCTAACTCTTCTGTATTATATCAAGAGCACTGCACTCCTTTGATTCTGGAAAATAACTTAATAACTTTTATAATTACTTTAGTATCTGTAGAAACTAATCCTGTTAAAGGACAATCCAAAATTTATTTCTGGTATCATTTGATTATGCACTAATAATTACTATGCATTTATTGCAGAAGTTCCCTCTACAAATGACCAAACACCCCAATTATCCAGCTAAAAAGTAAAGAATTCTTTTTTGAAGCAGATTTATAATTGTGGCATAGCATTTATCAAAAGGCCTTCTCTGTTCCTAGTTACATCATCTTCAGAAACACTATATAAAAACATTTTGCTCTTTTTAATGACAGCAAAAAACTTGCAGATGTCGTTGAAGCTCTCAAAGTTCTATTCTATAATTCAATGAGACTTAGGTATTTCTAACTAAATGTATAAGAAGACTCTTTCAGTTCTTATTGCTAAATGTCACATTCTTGCCCTGTGCAGAGTATTATACTAAGAAGAAAATTGCAAATGACATTCAGAATTAATAGCTGTTATAAAAATACAGTTTATCTCAACTAGAGTTGCCTAACATAAGTTCCCCAGTATGTGACCAACAATATAAAAACCTACCCTCAATCCCTATTCAAACTATCTCTAAAAAAAGTGGAATCAAAGGAATACAAGGAATCAAATCATGACAGACAGACAACTTAAACAGCAACATTCATGAATACATGATACAATCATTGTGTCACAGGACTGAAATATTCTGAAACTGTCTTGTTGATATGCTTAGATGGATACAGCTGCCAATAAGTATGGATTGCATTTATTCATATGCCAGAAATTCTCAAACTTGAAACAGTACTGGGATTTCATAAAATAAGAAAATGAAATTAAGAAATTCTTCTCCCACCAATAAAAGTAATGGTTTCATTGATATTAGGGTCAATTCTTTTACTTTGGAAAAAGAACTATATTACACTATAAATTGTTTTTAGTTGAATTTTAATCTATACTGGACAATTCTGTAAGCTCTTGGGTCCTTCTTTGAGATAAAAGTAGTGAAGTCTGATGTGATCAGAATAAATACTAAATTTTAGTCTGACAATATTTCTCTTACATCAATGCTGTATTATTCCATGATCATTTAAGAGGAGTATGTATCATAAAACAGAAAAATAATTGTATTGGCAAACAAACTGCAATATTTAGTCAACATTTAATTACCTAAGCAGAAAAACAGAATGATGTGGGAGTGGGAGCAACTTCCACCTTCCTGCTGGTTTTCCCACTGACTTGCTTGTCGGAAGCTAGCAGGGACATAGGAAACCACAATTACATGATTGTAGGGATGCTGCAGCAGCCACAACTTTGCAAATCAAACTGGTGTGAAGATCATAGAAATATCTATTTCACAGGAGTAATGAGTCCCAGATTTTTTTAAAATTTAGCATATAATAGACCATTGAAACTAATATGAGGATACAAACAAACAATGAGAAAGTTAGTAGTATATAGGCATCAGATAAAAGTGATATAGCCTTATGACTTCATAAAGAAAAATACAACTTTACAAAACTAATTTAGTAAAAGCTAAATTAATTTTAAAAACATATTTTTAATGGAAAGGATGACAAAGAGGGGGAAAAGTGCTTTTTATTTTAAAACATATTTTCTTAAACTGATTTTACAATTCTGCCACTTGCAAAATCCTGAAATATTGTGAATTGCTTTTGGAATTCTCTCTGGAAAAAACAGTTCAAAGAGTGCTCATGAAGGCATTCTTTGACAACCTTGCAACTTAGATTTGGACAAATAAGGTAGTAGCACAGAATGTATTTATGCGTACCAACAACATGTATGATGTCCTTAAGGAGCCTTACTGGATTAGAGTTTATCTAGTGCAACACTTATTTCCATTGCTAAGAATCACAGGTTGTTAAGCAAATACCCAGCCCAATCCAAGCCATTCCAGGCTTGGTCCCCCTAACTCCACACCAGAAGTGGTATTCAGTGGTTCTGACCAGTTCTGGAGAACCGATAGTAGAAATTTAGAGCAGTTCGGAGAACTGGCAAACACCACCTCTGACTGAAGATTTTAAACTATCCTTCCCCTGCCACGCCCACAGAACAGGTAGTAAAAAATATTGAATCCTACCACTGCGAATCCAAACTAATTCCTTAACATGTACAAAGACTGCTGGTATTTTTCTCAGGACTTAAGTATTTTCATTTTTTTATAAAGTTTAAGTGGGGGAGAAGTACACCATTTAATCCACTTATATTAACATGCAATGTTTTTGAATAAATATATATTGGCAAACAGTTTTTCTACTCTAAGTATATGTATGTCTAAAACTCAAAGAGATTTAAAGCTGTTCCCAAAGAGATGTATATGCCTAATCCACTTGATCAAGGATCAAAAATATCATAATGCATCAGGCCAAAGTCTCAAATGACCATCCCAGGTAACTGAAATACAGTGATATCATATATTGGAAAAACATTCCTGCATCTGAAAGGGCAAGGCTAAAATTGAGAGCAGAATAGAAAGGCATGGAATGGGCTAGTGCTGAGCCTTGAAAGTATGAGCTGCATGACTGGAATAACAGTTCCAGAAAAGTTGAATAGAATAAAAATGCTTGTGAAAAAGAAGTTTTGCCCATTTTCAAGAGTTTATTCTTTAGTTACACACCAGGCCCATATGGCTTTAGGAAGGTTTTTCTAGTTCTTGGTCTGTTCTACGTTCGTGACTGTCATTCCAGTCCCAGGAATGATGCCAGTTCCTCCTACTTATGGACATAGTGATTCCAGTAACTCATCTTTTTTGTCTTTAAGAGCAATCTTTCTAGCTTTTAAAGGCTGACCCTTTTCTCCCAGGATCCATCATTCCTGCCATTAACCTCTCCTAACAGTACTTACAGGAGCTACTATTTCAGTCTTGTACCATTGTTTTCTACTGTTGGAAGTTAAAACCCCTCTCCTGGGAAAATGAAATATTTTAGGATATCCCTTTTTGGCCCTTTTTTCACCCAGGAGCTCCAAGGCATGTGATCCTGTCCATCTTTTCAAGCAGTCATCATGTTTCCAGTGTCTTTCTTCTTCACTTGGAACTGAACCCAGAAGACTATTTCCTCCAAGTAGATTCCTATTCCTACACCAGTGCCCTTGTAGTTTCTTTGCTTATTTATATCCTGCTTTTATTACTTTACAAATAACTCAAGGCGGCAAACATATCCAACACACCATTTTCCTGTTGTTCCTGGCCAATTCTTTTTAACGTAAAGCCTTTTATTGCATCCCTATTCCTGCCCTTCAATTCAAACCGTTAACAATTATCATTTTAAGTGCTTATAATTCACAAAGCAATACCATCTATTGCAAGGCAAGTCGATTGTTTCTATTATCCAATTCCATTTGTTCTCATAAAGCATTTATGAAACCTTCAGATTTGCACTCATTTCAACAGAGAGGGGTTTCATCAAGAATCTTTCTTAGCTACCTTCATGTCCTACGAAAAGATCCGATTATTTCTTACGGCCATTCCCTGACCTCGTCACGTGACTCAGATCTAACCACACACACACATCCCCGCCCCAAACTCTTAAACCTCCGTCAAGAAGAGGGGAGGCTGCGGAGGGTTCGACCACTTCCGGGTCGGCGAAGAGCGCTCCGTGACGTTGCCGAACCGTGTAGGAGCCTTGCTGCCTGTTATTGTTCCTGCCCCCCCTCCCTCCTCCTCGGTCGCTCCTATCTCGCGCCTCGAGACGTTTACGAGCCTCTTCGGAGACGCGGCGAAAAAGAAGCGGAAAGGAAAGGGGGTGCGCGCGCCGGCACAGCCGAAGGGCCGACGTGAGAGATTGCTGGTTCACCGATTCGGAAAGAGAAAAAGCAGGGGGGGGGGGGTTATCTGGAAGTCGTGCGGCGCGCGCGCGGGGGGAGGCAAGGAAAGCAACGGCTTCAAATTTTACGTAGGGCGAGCTCTGACATAGAAGGGCGGAGGGGGCGTCACGTCACGCCGCGCCACGGCACAGAGGAGCGACAGTTCGACCGGAGAAGGCAGGAGGGTGAAGCGGCGGGGATCGGAAAGACATGGCCTACGCGTATCTCTTCAAGTATATCATAATCGGGGACACAGGTGAGAAGGCAAAAGAGGGGGAGGGAAAGAGGCGCTGCGGAATTGGGAAGCCCGGCCTGAGGGCCAAGCCGCCTGCGCAACGCCCGCCTCAGCTGCCCCATTTCCGCAGTGTTGGCTGCGCCGACGTGGTAGTGACTGTTCAAGAGGGGGAGGTGTTCGACTTAGGGACCGCCCGCAGCTTGACGCCGGCCTAGTAAGGCCTACACCGGCGCCCGTGGCTGAGCCGTGGTTCCCGTCAAGCCTCTGGGTGTAACAACGCCGTTACCAACCTAGTAGTCGTGAAGCACAGGAAGAGCGGTTGGGATGGGTTAATGATATTTTTTTTTAGGCCTGAATGAGCGCTGTTAGGGGAATGCTTCGGTGAGGTTAAAAAAAAAATGGTGACGGAGCGCGACAACGCCCCGATAGTTTCCCATACTAGACCTCAAACTTGCCACGCTTGTCTTAAATCTCCTAAAAGTGAGGCTAAACACTTGCGGAATTTTAGTTGAAGATGCTTCAACAAGAGTGTCATTCCTTGGAGATTGGCGAGTTAATGGACAAACCACAAAGGTTTAGAGTTGCCCCGGTTGACATTCGTTTGTTATCATTTCCTCGTCAAGTAAAATTGCCATCTGATCTGTTTATACAGATATAGACAGCAATGTGGTAATTAAATCTTCTGGATTCCATGTCTTTGCTTTTCCTACGAGGCAGTGGTTGCTTATTAAAGTGGCTGCACTTGAAAGCTGTGTATCCACAAACAAGGCATTCCTCATTTTGTTAATATCAGAAAGAAATATAATAAAGTCTGACATCAAGTCTGTACAAAGCTAATGCCAAATGCCTGCAAACTAAAAAAACACCATGTGAAGGGGATAGCTAAAATATTCTTGGCAGATCTGTATTCTAAGTTCTTGTATTTTCTTGTTGAAATGTAATTTTTTTGTAGTGATTTATGGAATTAGCCAACTTTCCCCAAGCAGAGCAGAGTGGTCCAAAGTATAAGGAACATTGTATCTAGTAGAAAGCTGGTTTTTAGGCCTAGTTCATGCCTAATGAAGTATAATGTAACTTGCTTTTGAGTAGAAAGGATGTCCAAATATAATCATGTTGCTTATATATAACAGCTATAGTTATTCATGAAATTCGTATTAAACTAAATTTGGCAACTTTAATGGTACAGTTATGTAATCCTGCCTTCACTAGTATTTGAGAAGCAGTGGTGATTTTGATGCTTATTTTTCATTCTGAGCTTACTAAAATGAATGTTTGGTTTATACAAAGCATTTTCCATACTGTTCAGTTTAGAAAACCTCTCAGATTGGTTTATAAAAATTTATAAACCCAGGGGCTCCCTTGTCAATAATAAGTTGTAGCAAAATAAAGATTGGGGGAAAGGAAACAAAAAGCAAATAGGCACATATTTACGTAGCTACAAACTTTGATTTGGAAGAAATCCTTTGGATCTCATCTGAACACACCTCTTTTCATTAAACAGCTGTTTCATTAACAATTCCATTAACTGTAATAAGTCAGCTCTTTCATGGAACAGCACACATGCACACACATACTGTTGAGGCTCAAACAATAGTCAAGCTTATTTAATACTAGAGCAGTGCTGTGCAGATCTTTATAGTTTTTGAAGAATGCACAGAATATTTTTTATTTACAAACTTGAAATGATCTAAAACAGAAAAAAAGCTATTGGTATTATATATGATAATTTTATGCGAGGTTCTTTTTTCTGGAATAGTAGGAAATTAACATTTGGGAGTATGGTTGGACTATATTTGACTTTGGGGATAATTCATGTATTAAATAGTGGTACAAAAATAACACAAAATATTAATTTATAAGTATTTCTCTTTTATTGATTGCTCATTCAGCGATCATTCAAAGTTATGATGGTACTGAAAAAACATTTGCATGATTACAATTCAGATGCTTAGCAACCAGTGCGCATTTACAAGAATTGCAGCTTTGTGTGGTCATACGTTTGCCATTTGCAATCTTCACAGCCAGCTTTCAACAAGTAAAATCAGTGGGGAAGATAGCAGGAAGTTGCAAGTTGCATTTACGTGATGTTGAACTTAGCAGCTACAAGTGATCTGTAGGGCACATCTGTGTGATTTTTACTTTATAACCATGTTGCATAGTGATGGAATTGCTGGTCTCATTTGTGGTTGGTAAGTGAGAACTACCTGTACTTTTACTACTACACCTTACAAGAAAGGACATACTTTAGAAAGCAAAGTGGGATAGCTGTTAAGATATTAAACAAAGACTGCAGAAATCCAGATTCAAATCCATTTATATTTAACTCAGCAGATGAACTTGGGAAACTTTTAAACCAATCAGCACAAAAACTCAAAAAATATTCTGGTAACCACCTCCAATAAATACTGTACAATAGACAAAAAATACTGAATAAAAGCAACAGCTATCTAAAACATTCAACTCTCCTTAACAGTATAATGAAATAATGTTTTAACGGTTTTATGAAATATTAGGAGATGAGCTTCTTGAACTTTGGAGATGAAGAATTTCAAAATACATTCTTGAATAGAATTATTTATTGGCCAAGTATGCCTGGATGCATGGGGAATCTGCCTGATCCATGTCCCCCTTGCTTTTTGTAAAGTGGGGACTCTAGTAGTTATTATACTTACTGAATAGGCAGATTCAAATTTCATAAGGTGGTACTTGATGTAACAATATAGTGCCTTATACGTCATCACCAGAATTTTGAATTTGGTCCAGAAGCTTACTAAAAACCAGTACCCTGACTTCTGTGGTGACAGCTATGTCTTCCTATTCCATACATTTCTTTATGATCTTTCTCATGTCATGAAGTCATGTTAGGTTAAAATATTATGACATTCATATTATAATGTCAGATGTATTTATTCTCTTTGTATACCACCATTATAAATCTGAGAGATTTCGCATTGTTCACACCCATTTTTAGTATATGTGTTTTCATAGATTTATTTGTGTGTGATCTGTATGCTAACAACATTCATTTCAGGTATTAATCTGGAGAAGCAAAGCAAGTTCCCACAAGGGAAATCTGTTTTCTGAGATACCATTAATTTCTTCCAACTATGAACAGATCTATAATTGAATTATCTTACAGTCTCTTATGTAGTGTACCTCATATTGATTAGTTAGTATATTCAAATATTCTTTTTATTGTAATTCTGTTTCAGTGATTAACTCATCTAAAATCATAATTAAAATATACAAAGACTGAAAATGGCAAATCAGTAATGGAAGGGTGGGAAGAGGGAACAATCAAAAGCTTTAAGTAATTTTGAAAAGTATAAATCAAGAAAAGGGAAAAACTCCTTCTTTTTTAAAAGGTGTTGCAGCACCCACCATATAGAACACTATCCCTATAAGATTCAGATGGCTGCAACCCTGTTGCCATTTTAACAAGGATTTAAAATTTGGCTTTGGCCTGAGATATTATATAAGCTCTACTGCATGATGCATGCTATGATATATTATTTTAATAGTATGATTGTGGCTTTAATTTGGATATGGTGATATTTGGATTTTTATTACGGTTTTATTTGGCAGGGGCTGTAGGGGCAGTTAACAGAGGGCATGCAGGGTACAAGCTAGTTGGCTGAGCCACCAAAGTGTAGGGGATACCAAAGGGGCAGAGAGATACAGGGAGATAAGCAGGGCTTGAGGGGAGGGAGGAATGTTGAACTGCTCCTGTGATTGCCAAGTATGATCATGTGACAGTGGGGCACTGCAGGAACAGTAACTTTAGGAGCTAGACATAATTACCATTTGTTCAGCAACATCTTAACTTCATATGGTCACTGAACAAATAGTAACTTGAGGTCTACTTGTATAATTTATCAATGTACATTTCTGCTTGTTCTCACTGGCTTAGAAAACATCCCTGGTTCATTTGAAACTCACTTTTAGAATACTTCCAGATGGCAATAAGCAACGGTCATCTTCATAGATTTTATTTTTTTAGTTACTTTATCTGCTGTCTCAATCTTAGTGCATATAGGCAATTTACAAATATAGCTATGAAAGCCAGTCAGCTGCGTGACCTTGGGCCTTCATTCTGTCTCAGTCCAATTCATCTAACAGGGTCATTGTGGGGAAAATAGGAAGGAAGCTGTGTTGGATATGTTCACTGTCTTGAGTTATTTATAAAAATAACAGGCAAATTTCAAATAAATAAAATATTAGAACGCTAGAAATTCTGTAACTTTTTTAATGTATGGGAATGTGTATGTGTTTTATAGTTGTACCATTTCATAGGAAGGAAGCAAAGGAAAGGAACTATAAGGCATATTGATTAGAAACCATATTTAATGAGTTATTAACTGAGTTAAAGATGAAAGCATTCCAATAGTTTGTAGTACTTGAAAAATACTAATAATAGCATAGAACTATTCAATCCTGTTAATAGATGAGATTTGGATTAAACAACCTACAAAATAGTGTTGAACCTTGTGTCTTTATTGAACACACTGACATAACATTCCCTAATTTTGTTGGGGTAAAAATATGTGTAGTTTTTCATTTAGTAAATTTTGGAATCTATGATTTAGCATTTCAACGATTTCAACCAAACTTTTCCTGTCCTTGTTGATTGTTTCGGCAAATGACACATCATTCTTTATAGAACTACTTCAACTTATTATTTTTGGACTATTTTTGGATTTCTGTTGAGTTACGGTCAAGGGTTTGACTTGGCCACTTCCAAATGTGAATTCTTTTCTGCTTTAGCCATTCTGTTGTAGTTTTACTTGTGTTTAAGATCATTGTAGTAGTGCATTACTCATATGCTTAAGCTTTATTTCACAGATAGATATGCTGACACTGTCTTGTAAAATTTGCTGACAGAATCTAAAATCAGTTGCTCTCAGAATGGTAGCAAGCTATCCAGGCCCACTCCATCTCCCATCTTACTCATATTTTGATGAAATCCTTTTATTGCAATGCAGTCTTTCTGGGATTTTTTTCAATCAATCCTCATTAATGTTAGAAAGTTCCAGTCTTGTGTCATCCACCACAGAAAATAGTTTAAATAATCTTTTAAATCGGGTGTCAACTCTCAAAATGATTCTAGCTGAAGCCATATTTTCTTGCTCTGTTTCTTAGTTGCAATACTTATGGAGGGCGGAAGGACTTATGGAATGTAGAATGTTTTCTTCCAATGTGTCAGACATAATGATAAGGCAGAGAACCAAGGCCAAATCAGCATGCTTTAGCAACCGCAGGGGGGAATGTGGAGAAGTTCATAACCTGCTTGGTTGGCTAATGTGATCTGTGACACAAGAGGGGTGGACAGTATCTATTTTTTATTCTTTTAATTATACCAAATATGCGGGAATTGTTCAGTGTTGGCTTCACCTCTGACTGCCGATATGATGTACCTAATAAACAGGATTTTTGAAGAAGCCCAGGCTTCAGAGTCTTGAATTGGCTGGGAACATTACTCGGAACATGACATCAGGAGTGCCAAACTCGATCCCATCATGGACTGTATCAGGATTTTGTTTGCCCTTCTGGGGCCAGGGTTGGCACGGCCTGGTCATCACGATCTGCGGGGCAGGGTGGGCCAGTCTGGCATAGGCCAGACCCTTGCCATCTCTGGGACAGCCCCACAAGACAACTCTGGGCATATTTGGCCCACAGGCCATGTGTCTGACACCTGATTCTAAACAGTTCAGGTGAATTTTAACTTGAAAAAGGGGGCAGCATGTTTTTTAGAGAGCAGTGGTTTTAATACACTCTCCCATATGCACTATTCTTGTTTGGTGCTGGCATTAGACAGAGCAAGAGTAACCTTCAACTCCTTTATTACTACTTGAGGTCTTTTACCACTTCCAAGGTATTGTATGACTTGCTCTTGGGGAAAATTTAATTGGACTCTTGGGAAAAGTAGTGATAATATTGCATTTTCTCCACTTGTATGCATTCTATCTTGATCATGGGTTGTTAGAGAGAAACCTACTTTGTGATGGTTTTGCAGCCCCTTTCCATCTTCATGAAATAGACAGTCCTCTTTCTGAAGTTCACAGATTGCTTTTTATCAGGGCATGATTCACTTCCAGAAATTTCTGTCATGAAGAGTGGTCTACAATGATGATGTTTTTATAGAGAAAGACCCATCGTTTACATCCGATTGTCATTTCATTTATTGGGACATTATGTTATTCTGTAAGAGTGCTGATTTCCCATGACTTTATAAACTTATTCTAACAAGTACAGTAAACGTCGACTCTGTGTCCGCTAAAAAGCATTATGTCATTATTTTGTAACTCGTTTGCCTAATAAGAATTTTCTTATCTGTTAAAAGGACTAAGGTATTAAGCTCTGATCAGAGTATCATAGTATAAAAGAGAGTGGAGCAGGACAAAACAGAATACTTTATTTGGCCAAGTGTAATTAACACACAAAGAATTTGTCTCTGGTGGAGAAGTTCTAAATGCTGTGTTTGCTCTCTTTCACAAATAAACCTTGATTCAAATTTTGGAATTGATTTAGTTTCTCATGTTCCTTTTCCCCATAGTAATGTACCTTAGAAAGGTGGTGTTAGCATGTGCTATTAGTAGCCACACTGCTCTAGCCTCTGATGCTACTATGTTCCAAGATAAATCTTCTGTAAGAAAGGCTTACTTAATAGTAGATATTGCAGGGTTAGATTCAAATTTTGTGCTAAGTCAGAGCTTGTTTAATATGCATATGCTATATATTCTGGTTTACACAGTATCAACTCCCAAAACAGGTTTGGCTAATTTTTTCCTTAGCAAGGGCAATATTCATTTGAAGATATTTGTTTAGAGTTACATGTCAGATGAGGGCAGTGTGGATGCAATAATGTAATAGGGCCATTGTTCACTTTCTGATACTTTTTTTCTCTTATCTTTTTTGGTGGAAAGATTACCACGTAATCATTTGCAGACAAGGAACAAGGTTAGAAAAGAGTGAACACTCTCAATTAAAATTATTATAAAATTGTGCATAGGAAGGTGGCAAACCTCTTTCTTCAAATGATCTTTCATTTGTTTTTCCTGTTGAGGTTCAAGGAACAGGAAGGGAAGTTCTTAAAATGAAAAACTAGATATAGAGATGATGTCAGAATTGTAGAAGGAATCTTTAGGCAGAAATAAACTAAGAGAAAAATGTTTGACAGGAGCTTTGAAAATAAGGGTAGCCTTGAATTAAGCCTCAAATAGAGAGTGAGACAAAATTATATTCAGAAAAATCTTAGATATTAGAATGTGATTGCACATGGTGACGGGGGAATCCTAAAGCAGGAAAGAGTACTTTGTACTAGGGACATCAATAAATAGTGACACCCTCAAGTCTCCGGTGTTTGTAATCAGTATGCACAATGTGGGTATGAAGAAAAAAGAAAAGAAAACTAGAAATTTTAAAACAAATATGACCTGAGATCAGAGAAAACTGGTGGGATATGATTAAAGCTTAAATGATGTTTATTCAAGAGACAGACACAATAAAATAGTGGTGGAGTGATTTTGTAGATAAATAAGGCATGAGTCCAAAAATATGACTTAAAATATGGAACTTTTGTTGAAAGCTTCTGGATAAAATTAAAAATTCTAAAAAACAAAGTCATGGGAATTTATTATAAGGTATTGAGTACTAAATTTAAAGGATTTAGATTTTTAAATTGATTTCCAAATTTTCAAGGAGGCAGACTATAGTGATAATATCTGCTGAAGAATTAATAGAACTAGTAATGGGAGGCCCAGCAAATTTCTGATTTCTTTTCCTGACAATTTCATTTCTCAGAATTACAAGAAGAAACAAGGGTTTCAGCTATCCTGGATCTAATCCTGACCAACAGAGAGGAATTAGTCAATGGACTGGAGGTGTGTGGTACTCATGGGAAAGCAATCATGTCATATTGGAGTTCAAGATAACTAATGAAAAGCTGAGCAAAGTCAGTCATAAACCTTGGCCTTCAAGAAAGAAGATTTTAATGAACTCAGGCAAAAGGTGGGCATCATGCCCTGGCTTGAAATCTTAAAGATAAACAAGTCAAAAATATCTTCCAAAACAAGATACTGAAGGAATAGGCACAAATAGTTTCTAAAAAAGTTTAAAATGGGACAAATTTTAGCAGGCCTTCATGGATGAATAGCAATACCTCTGGCTGAAGCAGAAAAAGAAATATATAGAAAATGGAAGAGGAGGGTAGTAAGGCGGAGTAAAAGTATTATCTGAAATTTGAATACATAGAATACAAAAAATTAAGACTAAGATCAGGCTGCTGAGAAATTCCAATAATAATAGTATGTCTTAAATTTTAGAACAATTGGAATCTGTTGGTCTGTTTTTTCAGAAAAAAGGTGGGACTATTTAATATGTTCCTTCTGAGATGTCTCAGATGACAAAAAGAAACTTTCCTAATATAAGGATAGAGAAAAAAAACTCAGGATTTGTCAGGTTATAGTAAGAGTCTATCTTGCTATTTTAAATTAATTTAGATCTCTGGTGAGGCAAATTACATTCCAAGTTGTTAAAGTTTGGCAAGAGTGTGGCATACAAGTTTGATAATTAAATAAATAGAGGCTGAAGTAATTTCAGAACCACGGACCAGTTAGTTTAAGATTTTTTCTAGAAATGGGAATTAAAATGCATTGTCCAGCAGCATGACTTGAAGTACTAAGAGAAAATGCTACCATTATCAAGAGGCAGCATGTTTTCTCCAGAATAGCCTTATCGATTTTTATGATGGAGTTTGTTAACCAAAAGAATGCTGTGTGTTAAGCCATTTAACAAGTCTTTCATAATAATCTTTCAGTGTAACAAGGCTACTGCAGGGTTTCCCAAACTGTGAGATATACCTCCTTGGGAAGACACAGACAGTGTCCAGGGGAAGTATGAGGAACCTTTTATTGTCCATAGTGCTGTTGTCCAGACAAGGGTTAACTCCTTCTCCAAGCTTGACGGACTGAGTCTGTCAAAGCTGTTAAGACCTGCCTATGTTGCTAGGAAACCCAGCTTCTACTCAGTCCATCTCTTGGACTAGACACGTCTGGCTTCAGCTCTCGTAGCTTTTCAAACATAATGTTTTAATAGGACTTTGTTTTTTTCTCAAATTCGGCAGGCAGGCTCCATAAACATCAGGTAGACCCACCACTGAAATGGGTGTGATGGGCTCCGGCCCCATTCCACTCTCATCGCCACACAGGGCCTTTCCTCAAGCGCATGGATAGCCATAAGGCTAGCGCCTGGCAAAAAGGCATAGGAACCATGCCTCGTCACAGGACTGGCTGGAGTGGCCGCAAGCCCAGGCAGCCAAGGCTGCAAACTCGTAGCGGCACTGGCCGGCAGTGCAATCCGCCCTACCCACATAGGAGAATCAAGAGCCATTGTGCAACAGTGAGTGAGGATGGGCGGCAGGCCTCTATTTCAACATAGAGAAGGCCCAGTTGAAAGGCGCCTTTATTTTCTGGACTTGGGCCAAGCAAACAGGCCTACTGGGTAAACCAGGGCAGGCTCTTCAGTGAATTAACTGAATATAGATATTTTTTTAAAAAAAGAAGAGGAATTACATATGGAAGAGGATAGGTGTAGTGGCAGTAAGGCCCAGACTAGCCCTGAAAGAAGGAGCTATTCTAGGGTAGTCTCAACCTTCCAGTCAGCAGCCAGAGGAGAAGCAAAAAAATAAAAGGCCAAAGCTGTTGCCTCTAGGAAGCCATCCAGAGCAGAAGAAAGGAGGCATAGGGCCCTGGAGAAGCTCATCTCCAGGAGCCAGAAGGAGAAGGAGAGACAGAAACCAGTTTCTTTCATTTTAGAAGTTTAAGAAATTTCCCTCCAAAATGTCTCCCTTCAGTTTCCAACTTCTCAAGGAGAGATACCTAGTTGCCAGAATCTGTATCCAGATGGCACAAGGGGGCAGGCCATTCTGCCTACTCGAGAAGGGAGCAAATATACCTCTGGGCCCATAGGAACAGCAATGGCAGCTGGTGGTATTTGGAAACAATCTATTCCTAGAAAGAGGCCTGTTGCTGAGGCCTCATATACTTCTACTGCTGCAGGCCTTCACACAGAAGAGGAAGCTATTTCCCCTGCCATCAGACAGCTTATCTCCCAAACCATCAGGCAGGAATTTGCATAAGGTTTTCAACACCTGAGCAGAAACCCTTCCATCTAATTACCATGAAGATGGCAGTTATCAGAAGTCAGTTTCAACCTACAAGGACTAGAGGAACAACGTGCAAGGGGATGATTGGAGCACAGTGGCTCCTCAGTTTCAGAAGAAGGTGAAATGAGAGTTCAGGACCTTTCTGAGGATGAAACCAGGCTTAATTGCCTTCACAGGCCTTTTCCACCCCATATTATTCAAATCCCTGTTATTTAAGGCCAAGAATGCTGCCTGCATGGGGTCTTCTTCCAGCACAGAAGCAGGAGACTTCTGCTCCACGTGACACTCTTTTTGAAGAACCATCTATGCAGATGGACGTCATCCCCTCACTAAAGTTGTTCCTGGATGTCATACGTAAATAGTGCGCCACTCCAACATTAGGTTCCTCCCTTAGTAACAACGACTGAAAATTTTACAGTGTAAGATACAGTGGATATATCCATATCCACTTATATGGATTCAGCTCTTCAACTGCCTACTTATATGCACCTATGGTTGCGCTGGCTGCCTCCTCCACCATACCACCTGAGCCGGAGGAGGTGCTTAAAACTGAAGACAAAAAGACCGAACAGTTTCTTCAGTGTTCACATCAGACAGCTGCTTGGGCAGTGAAAGCGTCCACAGCAGCCTCGTTCTTCACCAAGACATCTTTAAGGTGGCTACATCAATTGCAGGCGAAGATTCCGCCCAGGGACGTCTGTGTCCATCAGGACATAAACAAATTGGTGGCAGCTGCTGAGTTTTCAGCAGATGCCATCCTGAATGTAGCTCGCTTTTCTTCAAAGGTGTTGGCGTCCTCTGTAGCGGCCCGGTGCATGCTATGGCTTCAACATTGGCAGGCAGACCCTAAAAGAAAGTAAAGTTGGCCACTGCCCCTTTCCAAGGGGACAAACTTTTTAGGGAGGCCTTGGAGCCACTGCTGGTTGAGACCAGAGATAAGAGGAAAGTACTCCCTTCTGTCTCTAGGCACAGTGAATTTCATCCAGCTCCATTCTTCAGATATCCATCATTTCGATCCAGCTACTCTGGCCACCAATTTCACTCTGCTCAAAAACCTTACGGGGCTCAACAGGACCAGCTGACGGTCTCCATAGTGAACTTGGAGCCCGACAGGCTGAGACCAGTAGTCTGATTGAACGGGTCAGAGCAGACAACTTTTTCAAATAAACGGCCCTTTTGAGGTGGAGGGAGTCATCCATACCGATGGTCTAAGTGACTGTGCAACTTTTCTTCCCATTGGGGGCCGACTGACCCAATTTGCCGATCGATGGGAGGGGATCAACACAGACTCCTGGGTGCTACGGATAAGATCCGGACTTTCACTAGAGCTCCTATCCACACCTCTGAGATTTTTTGTGTTCAGGACAAGACTCAACAGGCCCTAATGGAAGCCGCCTTATGCCACTTCGTGGAATGGAATGGAATTCTTTATTGGCAAAGTGTGATTGGACACACAAGGAATGTCTTGGTGCAAATACTCTCAGTATACATAAAAGAAAAGATGAATCCGTGCAACTGAGGTGGTTCCAGAGGGCCAGCGGGGATGGGGTTTTAGTCTCTCTCTCTTGTATTCCTTGTGCAAAGTTATCATGGATGAGTTTAAAGGATAATTAAGACAATGCCTGACAGGCAAT